>JAGHQL010000074.1:8519-92761 GCA_020080175.1 Glutinoglossum americanum
GACATGTTGCGGTGCATACACAAGACCCCTCCCCACCCCCCCCCCCCCCTCCCATCGCGCCTCAGTAAAAATGCCCTCTCATATCTCCTCCTCCCAGATCGATTCATCCGTCGGCAGCGCCGCCTCGAAATAACCTCGCCCCTCAAACCGCCTCCGCGAAAGTTCTAGCCGTGCTATTCTCCGTTTTATGAGAGTGATATAATCCCTCAAGGGAAAACCTTTCCCGGGCAAACGATGCGCATCCCGGACATTACGTAGTTCCTCCAGAATCCCACCGAGCATCACTGCTGACGACCTAGTGACCCTCACCGCCGTGTTCGCGGAATCTCCCAATGCCGATAGCAATTCTATGTCTTCCTCGTAATTGGCCCTTACAACCTTCCCCTCTCCAGACAACCACTCCAACAGTGTAGCAAGTGCACCTCGCTCTGGCATTACACCCGTCCCACCGCGCCTCTCTTCCTTAGCGATGAGTTTGATATCGCCAAAAATCCCCCTAAGAGCGAGCATATCCGCGAGAAGTCTCTTAGCGTCCGCGGCGACCGGGTCAATCTTCTCGATCATGGAGCTGACCACCCAATCAAACAGCTCATGGGCATTCGTCTCCTCCTCTGCCGCCGGGTTATATAAGCGGCTCGTCACGCGCCAGAGATTGTTGAGGAGCTTCCAGCGTTGTTTCTGGCTCTTGCGAATTCGTCGGAGGGATCTCTGTGCCGCTTCGTCGATTTCTATGACATCCCGAAGCATTGCGTCTATGTTGTGGCCGAAATCTAGGAGCTCCCTTCGGCAAAACTCGAGTTAGTATTTGGCAATTTGCAATCGAGAGTCTCATACTCAGCTAGCTTCCCGGCGCCGTTAGCATAAAGAACCAATTTTTCCTCCAATTCCCTCTTAGAAGTCAACAAACTGACCCGGACCTCCATCCCCAGGTCTCTCGCTACATCCTCACTCCTCATCATAAGTGCCCCTATTCTAGTACTTATCCCAGCAGAATTCACAATATCCTTTAGTCGCTCCCGCGCCTGGTCGGCACTCTCAAAGTCAGTCACATCCAATCCGGTCGTTTTGACGCAGCGCGAGGGTAAGTAAAGAGTGGGTGATAGAGCGCAGATAGCCTGTTCTAGTACGGCTGGCTGGCTGGCAAAGCCCATCGTCAGGTCGTTAGCACAGAATGTCATAACTGTCGCTACAATGCAGGTGATAAAAAGGAATCCAAGGGGCCGCTTCAGCCAAAGCATCGAGCATTCCAGTACGAACACGATAAGGCGCACTGAGCAAACTGTGAGAGAAGCTGCTAGCTTCGTGGCATCCTGCCACAGTGGCTTCCAGCGGCGAGGAGTCACCGGCTCCGGAAACCAGGAGTCGCTAACAGACAACGAAGGCGTGGGAGAGAGACTGGAGAAGCTATCGTCGCATTCCGATTCCGACCGGCCCAGCTCTGGTTCCGAAGGGTCTGTATCTGAAGTTCGAAACATTGAGAACATGGATATTTAGAAATTGAGTAGAAATCTTGAGACATGGGAAGTAGAGCATACATATAGAGGTACCATAACGACATATTCACAGGACTTCCGGTCGGTTCCCTTGAGACAGGGAACACCACCTGCCGGCCTTTGTCTGGAGAACAAGGACCATCTCGCAAATGCAGTCAGAGTGTCTAGAAAGTGCGGCGGCTTGAAAGAGACACCATCCGTTTGGCTTCTAGTTCGCTTGTTCAGAAAGCTGTTCCTTGCTGAAGAGTTAGCAGAGGTGGAAACCACCTCCAACAGCGAGGGCCCCGTTTGGCAGGGGGGTTCAAAACACCATCTCGGGACCCCAAGACGGTTTATTGGTAAATCATAGGTAGCTGTTCTACCACTGCCGCAGATGATGAAGACTCAATGCATCCTCCCGTAACTACCCATTCACAAAGAGCACGAAACGTATCAGGAGGCGTTCCCAAGACTTCAAGGATACATCGAGAGTGCTCCGATCTCAATAGTTTCTTAGGCATACCCAGCACCACATAGTCGCGATGTCCGGCAAGGAATCTTTTTCATAATTATTTCCATAGCACCACTGCGCAGCAAGCCCAGCAGCCAGCAGGGTCGGAGGAGGAATGCCAGAGCGCATGTTGGACTCTGCTGTTGGAAGCAGGACGCCAAACACGAGGGTGTTTTCTCTGTTTCATTCAAAACAGAATTTCCATCTCGCCAAAAAATCTCTACCAAACCAGGCTTGAATTAGAGGGGGGGGTTATTGCGCACGTGTTTTCGCGACGCCCTCGCGATTTTCGACAACTGTGATGCTTTATGCGCGTTCCCGCTAATTAGAAGATCACTCCTGTACTAGGATCTGACGGAAGGGAAAGGACAAAGACGTTGCATATCGTACATACAATACTTCCTACTTACTCCGTACTTCGTGCCCTTAGCTATGTTCCGGCAATCCTCGATTATCCAACGACTGACTCTCCATTTTATATCGCACTACATACGACAGACGGCCCTGTGGCACAAGGGATCGCCAACCCTGCCCATCAAGGCCGGACAGTTAGCGGGAATCCCTTTCCTCCCATCGCTATTGCGGGTATGAAAGTAAACGGCTCCCCTGAAACCCTGCCAGCCCCTTTCGCAATATAATCGCAATTATAATCCTCTCACTTTCGATTCTTACACTCATTCAACACTCTGCTTTCTCTGAGATGAGTGCCATATAAACGAAACAGGCGGGAGGTTGTGATCGTTGTTATAATTTCGTTTCGCCGCTTAACCAAGTAGGAGAGAGCTTTTGATGAAGGTATGGTCTTTATTAGCTATATTAAGCTATGACATCAGTAAGGCTATAGCGGCCTCATGCCCCCCCTCCATGGCAAACGATAACGGCGTCCGGCCACTGTCATCTTTAGAACTTATATCGCCCCCCTTCTCGAGCAATAGTTTCATCACGGCCTCACGCCCTCCCCCTGCGGCATATGATAGTGGCGTCCGACCATAGGTATCTTTAGAATCCACACCGCCCCCTTTCTCGAGCAATAGCTCCACCGCCATTACATTCCCTCTCTTTGCAGCAAAGAATAGTGGCGTCCGGCCACCGTCATCTTTAGAATTCATATCGCCCCCCTTCTCGAGCAACAGTTTCATCACGGCCTCATGCCCCCTCCCTGCGGCTGCATACGACAGTGGCGTCTGACCATGGATATCTTTAGAATCCACATCGCCCCCTTTCTCGAGCAATAGCTCTACCGCCATCACATTCCCTCCCCTTGCAGCAAAGAGTAGCGGCGTCCGGCCACCGTCATCTTTAGAACCCACATCGCCCCCCTTCTCGAGCAATAGTTTCACCACGGCCCCATGCCCTCCCCCTGCGGCATATGATAGTGGCGTCCGACCATAGGTATCTTTAGAATCCACACTGCCCCCTTTCTCGAGCAATAGCTCCACCGCCATCACATTCCCTCTCTTTGCAGCAAAGAGTAGCGGCGTCCGGCCACTGCCATCTTTAGAATTCATATCACCCCCTTTCTCGAGCAATAGCTCCACCGCCATTACATCCCCCTTCTCCGCAGCAAAGAGTAGCGGCGTCCGGCCAATGTCATCTTTAGAATTCATATCGCCCCCCTTCTCGAGCAATAGTTTCATCACGGCCTCGTGCCCTCCCCCTGCAGCATACGATAGTGGCGTCCGACCATAGATATCTTTAGAATCCACATCGCCCCCTTTCTCGAGCAATAGCTCTACCACCATCACATTCCCTCTCTTTGCAGCAAAGAGTAGTGGCGTCTGACAATATCCATCTTTAAGATTCACATCGGCCCTCTTCTCGAGCAACAGCTTCACCACGGCCTCGTGCCCTCTCTCTGCGGTATATGATAGTGGCGTCCGACCATAGACATCTCTAGAATCCACATCGCCCCCCTTCTCGAGCAATAGTTTCACCACGGCCTTGCGCCCTCCCCCTGCGGCATACGATAGTGGCGTCCGACCATAGATATCTTTAGAATCCATATCGACCCCCTTCCCGAGCAACAGCCTCACCACTTCCTCAAGCCCGAAATACGACCCCAACATCATATCAGTAAAGTTTTGAGGGTATCGGCCGTATCGAGCGGCAGACCAGTACACCTGGAACCATGTCGAGAACCGCCCGGATCGAGCATCACATATATCAAGTGTCGATTTCAACATTGCCCTATCCTCCCTAATTTCAGCTTCACGGAAGTGACGAGCCCAGTGATTAGCCGCGTAGTCCAGGAAGACATGTTCATTAGAATATTTATTAACCAACTCCTTTATTTCATAGGGCTTAACCCCTACGGGGAGAGGATGACTTTCGAACACAGAAAACAGGAGGTACCAGATGCAGATCTTTGCGACGAGGAGATTCGATTCCCTTGGCTCCAGGGAATGTTGCCATTTCCAGCATGAATCAGCACGGCCGGCAGTCTGAACAGTCGCGCCCCCAGAAACCAAAAATTCCTTTGCTGTTTGATGGATGAGATAAATTTTTGAGTCTCTAATGCTCACGAAAAGACCACAAAGCTCTCTGACAATAACCGAGAAAGATTCCTTTGGGTCAAGATCAACCTCATCCACGGACTTGTCACCATCTTTAATCGACAGAGCCATGTTCATCTCCGCAAGGGTGAGGGGCCTGGCGGCGGCAACGACGATGTGGAGAAGGAGGAGCTTCTTCGCCCGGTCAATATCGGAGCCCGCCGCTAAGATTTTCTCGTAGGCATCAAAAACAGTAGTAGGTATAGTTTCGGTGACCTTCAGCAGCTTCTTCTCCGAAACTCTCACACTCTTTTCAAGTTCGGGGAAGATGAGCGCCACCCAAAGATAGGTTCGATTTTCAATTTTGTCAAGCCGCTTTTGAAGGGTAATATGTGCGCCATCTTCAATCCCACTCTCCCGCCTCAGCCTCCCAAATTTCCCTACCCTATCCTTAACGACCAAGCCAATCTCAGCACTGATGGCACCCATCTCGGTTTCATTCTCGCCCATCAGTTGGACAGACGTCAAATCCAAATTCTCACGTACAAATGCATCTCTGATCGCAGTATTTGGGCGACTTGTGACTATGAACTTCAATGCCACAGCTGCCTTCGAACTCGAGTAAAAGCTCGCTAGCTTCTTAATGAGTGGTATTCGAGTTGATTCTGCGCATTCGTCAAGTGCGTCTAGCACACAGATTATACTACCAGCGGACGGGGACGCTGCGATCTCCATGAGTATGCTCCAGAGAGTGTCGAATAGCTGGGGAAGCTTGTCCCCATTACGCTTGAATTCGGGGGTGGCGTATTTAAGCAGTGCGTTGTTCTGGGAAAAGAGTTGGTGCAAGAGTGCACAGAGAGCGTGGGTTGCGCTCTTGTTTTCTTCGCTGTCGTCCTTGAAGAAGAAATAGCAGATGTGTGTCGACATTATATTCTGGTAGTCGTTTATCAAAAACTTTGACAGTACTGACTTGCCACAGCCCGGGTCCGCAGTTACCAAAAGGAATGTTGAAGTTGGTTGATTCAGCCACTCTTGATACTTCCGATGTCTCAAAAACCACTCACAAGTCCCAGGCACCCGATCTGGATTTCTGTCTTTATTTTCTTCGTAAAGCGTAGTCCGGAGACTCTTATGGCAACTAGATTCATCTGCGCTTCTGTACCAATCATCTTGCTTTTTAAGCTGCTCGTTAAGCCTGAGATTTTGGTTATCGAGGACATTCTCCACAAGTCTCATGTGCGCGCGATTCTCTTCGGCGTCAATTGTCAGCGTGAGTTTCTCACAAACCGCCTCTAATTCCCCGATTTTCCCAAGGATGCCTTCCCAATTATCGGCTTTGACGGCATTTCTTGCTGTTTGAGAGGCTATGTTCCGACTGGATTGGCATGCAGCTCTTGCCTCAAACTCCAGTATATGGATATAAAGCTCAATGATTGCGCCTTCAAGATCTCCTTGAAGTGTAAACTCTCCTCCTTGAAAATATATTCGTTCAATTTCGGTGTATCGAGGAATTAACCTTGAGATCTTTTCGAGTCCATCAATCGCAGTCGTGCGCTGCATGTTATCATTCATGAACAACTGTAGCTCCAATAGTTAGTCTCTAGATATAATTGCTCGGATACCACACCCGACCGACCAGCTCAATGCGCAAGATATTATCAAAGTTGTAATACAAGGGGCGGCCTCCAAGGACGGCTGTCACATTACACCACATACATCCGGGAGAAACCCTATAACTATTGGACGCCCCTCCCCCAGAAAAAAACACGGTATCACGGTGCATAGGCTCAGGAGGGATCCCCATAAACTACAGACAAGCCCTCAACCAGAAAAAGTAAGAACGGAAAGAAGAGGAGAGAGATGTGATAGGCAACTGTGGTATTCTGATAAACTTTTGTAGTGTCCGAATAGAAAAGTTGCGGTATTCGAGAATCACACCTTTTTATAAGTGCCGAATATAGAAGCGTCTGTCACTCACCGAAAGCAACACGCACACCCCGGCCCAGGGCAACCCAATGTGAACGGGGCCCACGCTTGCTGCGGCGGGAACAAATGCCACCGCTACAAATTTGGCGATGCGATCAAGCCGATTCCTGACCCTCACAGACTTATTACCAAGGTCAACCTTCCACTGCCTTCCTTCCATCTCTGACAGCTTTCTATTGACGAGCCTCGACATGTGCTCTTCCCTCTCTAGAGGGCTATCTAGATCATTTATCGACCCGACTCCAGGCTCGGACATCAGCGTCTTCTTATATTCCTCAACGAGTTCTTTCTTCTCTTTGCATAATTCCTCGTAGGCCCGGTCCCAAAAGCTATTGCAGCGTTTGACATTCCCTTGTGGAACCTGTTGATCCCAATCAGCATCCATCCTGCATTCAACGTTGGTGAATCACAAACCTCGGAAAGACTCCCAAACCCTGGTTCCGCATGGTTTGCGAGATTCGACGGCGACGAGGACAGCTCTTTCGAAGTGTTCGCGACTTCTGGCCCTGCCTTCAGCCTTTTCAACTTCTCCTTCACTAGCCGCAGGGTCTCCATCCCACCAGATATGCGCAAATCTGCTGATGACAGGTGTTCAAGCAAAGAGAGCTTCAATTGCGGGGTTCAACTCAAGCCCGAGGTGTAGAGTAGCCACGACAGCATTATAAGATACGCACTCTGCAAAGCATCAAATGATTCAACAAGCTGCAGTATGTGGATCCTGATTAGCAACTAATTGCCAAAAAGCACCTTCGCTATTCAGTGTCCAGCGTTTCTAAATTTTCCACATTCTCTCGGAGTTTTTCGTTTCTTTTTCGCAGCCCCACGCCACAGCCACTCCCCGCGCGAGACGCCCGCGTAAGTAACCACCGTTCAACCGCGAGGCTCTGCCACCAAGAATCGAATCGGCCTTATCAAAGGACCTTCTCCATTTTCTTTCACCTACAAGGCAAGCCCGTAGGTGTGAGCGAACGAGGCAGACCGCGGGTTATTTTTACAAGGCGAGATCGTGGCTGGTGTGAGATAGATCGGCCAACGGCGCATCGAGAACGATGGATCGGCAAGTGCGAATACGAGTATGAGACTCCGCCCCCAAGATATATCCGCCACCAGGAATGCATATAGAGGGAGAGAAAAACGCGTTGTTTCTTTTGGTCCACAGACGACGCTGCTGATTGTCCCGACTACATGTCAAAAGCTCATCTTTCTCAAATACCACCATGATCTCCTCTGAGAAACCACAATCCCCTTTCAACCCCAGCCAAACCTTCTACATAACCCCCCACTGCTCCTTCACTAAAAACATCCAAATCCTCGATCTCACCCCGCACCTCACGGTTCCCTACACCGACCCAACATTCCCTTCACACGCCAAACAAGTCGCCAAACAAATCGCCAAACAAGCGCAATTCCCTCCCTCCATCACCATACAAAAAGACAACATCTCCGGTACGCGATACTTGATCCTCGATCCGAATAAGAACGCAAACGACAACGAAATCGCAACCTGGAAAGCCTCCCACTTCTCCACCGGCCCTTCCCACCTCACCTTCCCCGCTCAAAGCCCGCATTCCTCCCACACGATAACGCTCAGACCCCCCCGCAGATTCCTCTCGCGCAACGAATCCTTCGTCCACAACAGCGCCACTTACACGTGGGCCTACGAAAGCTGGATCCACCCTAGCAGGGTAGCGCTGTGGAGGGAGTTGCCCGGCGGCGGCAAGAAACTGTTGGCGAGGTATTGGCAGGGGATAGACTGGAGAACAGGAGGGACGATCGTGGTTGAGGGGGAGGAGGTGGATGCGGTTATAGCGGTCGTGACATGTGTGGTGTTACTGAAGAAGAAGAGGCAGAGGAGGCTGGAGAGGAGTGGGTGAGGGAGCGGGGGGCCCGCGAAGGACCGAGGGCGCGGTGGAATAGAGTAGAGAGACGGGATTATCCCCCTTACCACCTCACAAATTATGCATTACGAACGCCCTTTTTGTATTTTACCCTCCGATCGTTCTCAAAAAAACACACCCATCATGCTCACCATCCCTTTACTTGGTTCATTCCACCATCCCCATCCCCCCTCCGGAGTTCACAGGAATTACGTCCAGCTAGAGGCTAGCCAGACCTATATACAAGCTTGCAAAAATAACAAGACCAAAAAAGAAAGAAAGAAAAGTGATGAGAGAACCAGGAACTAACGCCAAGTGGACCCCACCCAGCCTGGCGCCATAACCAAACTCGGCCATCCTCCCGATGGGGAAGCAGTCAGCATCAGTCGTATCGAGTACCCGCCAGGTAGTCAGTCACCCTTCTAACGCACCAACCCATCGACAAACACAGCCAATTCACAACCCCCCCACCACGAGAGAGGTGAGAGAAAACCTCCGATTACGTTTTTTTTTTTTTTTTTTTTTTTTTTTCGCATCATGATTTTATTCCTCATGCCATAACATTCATAAAAAACCCAATACTCCGTGATATTTGCAACAAAAGCGAAAAAAAATCCAAAAAATACCAAACTCGACACGACAAAAAAGAACGAAGCAACAAAAGCAACAATGAAAGCCCCCCAACACACACACACACAAAAAAAAAAGATTACAGTACAAAAAACAAAAAACAAAACAAAAAACTCCTTCGCCTCCCCAAAGACCAGACAGCAACCGCGACAGACTTTGAAAAAGCGAGAAAAAAGGATAAAAACGTGCCAAAAAAAAATGCAATGCAGAGCGATAGCCAAGAGCGTTGGAGTTGGAATGGGAAGAAAGAGGGGGAGGGGGTGTGCGTCAAGAAACACGCAACCCCCAAATTTTCTAGCCGCATCATGGGACGAGACGCCAGACAAGACAACCCCACCCAGCGAGGAGGAGGAGGAGAGGCGTGGGAGGGAGAGAGAAAAAGAAAAAGAAAAAAGGGTTCCTAGATCTCTTATTTTCTTTTTCTTCTTTCCCCCTCTCTTCTCCAATGCAAATGCAAATGCAATCCGGACCCAAAAAAAAAAAGAAAAAAGGACGTCATCGTCCATTCTTTTCTCTCTCTCTACATCTTCCGGCTCAGCGATCCCAATACGCCAACACTACCTACCCTCCCGCTAGTCTTTCTTACGCCGTTCACTCCTTCCCTAACTCCGGGCGTTTTATCGCCGCCCCTCCTGGGACTCGATCTCACCTTCCCCACGCCCAAGGTGCCGGACCCGCTTCCGGATTTCAGGGCCGCCGGTGTTTTTGGTCGCGAACTTGGGGCGGCGTCTGTGTAGTTCCCAGAGTCTCGTTCGGTGGTGTGTGTAGTATGCTGGAGGATGCTAGCTGTCGTCGTCGTGGCCGTGTAGCTGACGGCTCTCTTCTCTTTCGCGTTTGGGGATTGAGAGGGCGTCCGCTTCGTCGTCATCATCCGCAGTTGCCACTCTTCCTCGCTCTCGTTTCCTCCTCTGGAGGTACGGTGCATCGAGACCACCTCCGTGTCTGGGCGTTCGTTCTGCTCATCTTCGATCCCAAAGTTCCCAGAGGCATTGCGGGAGTATGGGTGATGGCGGTCATGAATCCTACTAGTCTTTCTCGGTTGACCTGGGGTCGGCGCAGGTAAATTCTCATCTTGGTTGCTCACTGCAGAAGCCTCATTGTTGTTCACCTCACCGAGAACAGCCCGCTTCTGACTTCTATTGGGAGGCGTTGAGGTTTGCCCATTGCTCACATATCTTAGCTTCGATGTGCTTGGTGTCTTGGTTGGAGTTGTCGGCTGAGCCGCCAGCTTTTCCTTCGCAGCATCCTCAAACCACCATTCTCGGAATGCACCCTGGTTAAGATGCAGCCAGTGTTGCTGTGGGCCCACGACCATACCTGGTCGCATAAACCGCATGAATGCTATGATCTCGTTCGCAGTGAACCCATGTCTGTAGATCAGATAGGCTCCGATCAGGCACCCGGTTCTGCCTAACCCGGCCTTACAGTGGACGGCAACGCCTTTATGCTTCACAGTAATGGTATTGTGCGCAATTTTGATAAACTGCCTGACGAGCGGCAGGGGAGGACAGGTGCCGTCCTCAAAAATCATGTCCATGTGGTCGATCCCCAGGACAGTGAAGTAAGTCGACGAATAGAGCTGACTGTTGAGGCGTACCACCAGACCAATATTGCGGGATGTGAAGTGGGAAAGGACGTTCTTGAAAGGCTGGGGCAAAGTAGATTGTCTAAGAGAGGCAAGGCTGGTTGGTAGCATGGAGTATAGTGGCGATGATTGAGGGATAGCTTGAGTAGGTTCGTGCTTAGGTGACGCAAAAGCGAGGAAAGAAGGCGTGAGCCAATTGAAGTCTCCCATATCGACTCGCTCGTATTTCTCATACCTGGACATGTTGTCAGCAATTGGCCGATTATCAGCAAGTGTATTATCGATGGCACGCACTCTTCCAGACTAAAGTCTCGCAGCCCGCATAAACCTTCTTCTTTGGCCTTCCAAACTCCATACACGACGTCCTGTACATTGATCATATAGTCCGCCTGACTATATCCTGCATCCCTAAATGGCATCAACGGTGGATCGGCTTGTGCGATAGGTGCCAGAGCAAGATGCGGTGGCCAGTACTGAATCAGGACCATGTAGCACGCTAGGATGCATGCAGCATTAGCGCGACCTATGCATATAGTTAGCACATGCGATATCTTCATAACCCATTCGACATACTCCGCGAATCGGCGTTACTCCAAAAGACTATGTGTCTGTCCTCATTGTCCGGATCCCCTAATATCTCATGTAGGTCCACAGCGAATCGGTACAGGTGTCCAATGTGCAATGGACCGAAATCGTGGTGGAATGCATTGTACAGCAAACTGTCATCAATGGAGAAGTAGATGGGAGGTAGCGGCTGCCGGGTAGGCCCAGGGGCTGGCTGCGACTTTGATCGTTTATGTGGAGTTCGGGGGGTAAGGCTATAAGGGAAAGGGGTTGAGGCAGTCGGGGGGTGGGTGTAAAAAGCGAGGTACAACCGGCCTGGATGTAACGTATCAGCTCGGTACGGCACAAAGGAACGTAGCCTCGATCTCGGCATAGCTCGTGAGCCCTGAAGCACAAACCTTGAATATACTCAATCACCTGTCCATAGCTAGTCACCGACGATGAAGAGGAAGCGGAAGGATGGGTCTTCCCAGGTGTCGCAGGGGAAGGAGACATTGCTGGGGAAGAAGGCGCTCTGCTCTGGATGTTGTTGCTGCGATCCGCGATATCCTAGGTTTCGAAGGAGCTTTGCACTGGAGTGGCTGTTTACAGAAGTCGTCGTCGCATGCACTCAGGAAGTATGTAGTCTGAGAGACAGATGATGAATAAAGTATACAGGGATACAGTCGCGTGTCAGTAAGAAATAGCCCAAGAGAAAAGAATACTCTCTATTGATGATTATGCTGCGGAAGCGTTGGAGATAGCGGATGGAGAGATATGGTGGTTGTGCGGCATGCGGTATCAATAAGGGTTGACGCGGACGGACTTTTGTCAACAAATGTTTTGGGCGGACCCCGGTCTCCCTTCCGAGAAAGACACTAGCGTTGGATCCCGGATGTTGTTGTTTTGTGTGTGGACGCTAAGATCTGTTGGCACGACAACCTCGTTAAGCCACACATCCGTCCGAGTAAGAGCCGCCCTGTCCGATGCTCCCAATCCAACTTGGCAATCATCCCGGGCCTGGTCTCTCGATCTGAATTCTATCCGCCATCATGGCCTCGGCTATCGACCCTGAGTTCCCCTACTCTCTGTGCGGTCCTTGCCTCTCCGAGTATACCAATATTCCCACTAACGCGCACAAAAAAGGACGATTGATATTCCGCTGCCTACCCCACGCCTGGCGGGCATAGCCCTTTGCGCACTTCAAGTCGACGTAGAATTATCACCACTTGTGCGCCGCTCCTTTTCGCAGATTGAGCAGTCTGTGTTGCGGACAGAATACAAAGCAACAACAAACCGCATGCTGCGGGTCGCTGTGAACGGCTTCATGGAAAGCGCTGGGGTGGTCTTGAAGGTGATGGAGGAGTTGGACGCGGATGTGCTGGATGCTGGTAAAGGATAGTGATGACGGTGGCCATACAGCATATAGGCAGAGGGTGTGGATATCAAATCTCATAGATCACTCGGCGTTTACGGAATTAGATTTCAGAGATATTACACCTGGTGGAGCCATCTGCAACTGAGGGCTGAGATTTCTTTTCAACGCTATTTAAAAAGCCTAAAGCGAAAGGGATCGAGGGTGTCATCATCACTCTAGGCCGATTTGTTACCATCCGGGGCCATTGTGTATTGATAGTAAAATGTAGAGAATGGCACATCGACTTTGGTCCGCGCGATGGAATCTGGCAGAGGCGACTGAGGATCAAGTGTACCAGCTTGCGGGGTAGCGTAGTCCGCTGTTTGGTAGCCTATCCCGCACTCAGAGAGAGCACCGAACTGGTCTTCGATAACCTCAAATTTGCGATGGCGCCCAGCCGGTGGGTGGGGAAGTTCATCTGGAGTCGCATCGAGGCTGGAGGGGATGCTGCCAAACACGATCATCGCACTATGCGGTAATCTTGGATCTAGCAGGGGACGCGGGTCGGGTTCATAGACGAAATATTGTATGAAATCTCCGGGCTTCGCTATCTCGGCCCATGCTGTCTGCTGTCCATCCCCTTCGCCTAGCACGGACTTGGACAGCCCATCTCCCCCCTCCTTATAGGCTATTTCCGGATCTAGGGCCAGCAGGCCTCGTTTCTCACCCCAACCCCCACCCCCGCTCAGCACACGATGAAGGCGATAGCCGGCTCTTATGCTTACCCACTCACCCAATTTATGAGACCCGTTGGATTGAGCCCAACCCTTGAGGAAATTCTCCCGGGGCATAACGAGTGCCCAAACAGACACATGGTGCTGCTGTAGCTCATGGCGTTTAAAGTACTCTTGCACTGCGCTCTCAAGCTCCTGCGATGCTGGAACAGCTTCCGTAGTCCCTATATCAACCCCCCGCCGCACCTGTATCGGAGCAAGCGAAACTTGACGGATAATATTGCCAACGCTAGCCACGATACGCCGGGGGGCGGTAATCGATACCAGAGGGATCCGGTGGAGGACCTTCCAGTCCGTAGGAGCCCCAGGAAGTGGAATAGCTGAATCGTCTGTTCCTATTGAGGGTGCATGATGCAGTTCTCTAGAGAGCCCTTGCCTCGACCAGTCCAATGAGAGCAGCGTTGAACGTCTTCCATTTTGAAATATTGTATTTGCAAGAGGCACGTCGAGTGTCTGGAAGCGGCACAAGGTACGGTTTAGTATTGGTTGGACGGAAAATGATATACACTTCCCCTGTTCAGAGCTGGGATCAATCGGTTCAGATCTAGCCGCCAGTTTTGGGCGATAACGTTGTCTATCAGCGTGTAAAAACGTCACAAGCACACTTAACCCTTCACTGCCAGTGCCTTGGTCCAAGGATCTTGTAGGTAACCGGTCGACAACGGCAGCAAGAGTTCTGACCTTTGCCCTAGTTGGAAACAATCGTGATACGGCATCGTGGAGAAATCGGTGGTCTTTACTGAGCAGATATGTCAGAGAAGGCGTTAGGAGAAAGACAGTAGTCGGTATTTCGGAACAAGAAGCCACACGGTCGATTTCTGGTAGATGGGATATGAGTTCCTTAGAGGACTGCACTGGTGCAATTAGATCCAAACCCAAATAGTAGTAGAGAATATGAGACTAGAGACCCATTGCACAGAAACTTACGAGTTCCCCAGGCGTCTCCGTAAGGATCGTGAAGCAGTGTAAGCGGCGACGTAACACTGTATCATCCACTATCTGAGAATTGAGAGTTTGGACTGATACAGTTCGCGGATGGACATTGGTGAAAGGTGCGATAGATGGGATAATTTGAGTGGGCCAGATGTGATTCGTCGCCCGGAGTCGCAGTGGCGAGCGGGCGAGCTGTCTTGCAAGCATTGCAATGTTGATTCAGGAATAAATTGGTTCATCATACTGCGACCTCTGGCAACGACATTGAGTTCTACTATTCCGGTACGAGCTCAACGACATGACCTGGCTTGTGGAGGCGATAAAACAATGCTCGGCTAAAAATTCATGTTTCTAATTACAGGAGAAACAAAAAACACGGCAAAGTCGAAATGCCATGATCCCTCACTACGTAGGACTATAGAGTACACAGTAGCGCTCATCCGACATCATTTCGCTGTATGTGCTACGTGGTCCGCGTTTTAAACAGAGTACAGAACGGCCGAGTCGGTCGTTCCGATGTTGATCACGCCCGATTCGGTCTTGGGAATAGCGACCGGCGATGACAGCGCCACCAAAAGAAGAAGAATAAGCTACCTCTGGGAGGAGCCAGCGTAAGGAGGACCCACTTTGCCCCTTGCCTGGCCAATAATTGCTCCGGTTCCAGAGTCCACGATAGCCATGGCAGTCCGAAACACTGACTGCAGGAGGGGCCAGTAACGGCAAGCCTCTGCATATCACGGATCAAATACCCCTGCGTGCTCAAGACTGCAGAGTAAGCCACAGGCTCGCCATAACCTGCTTGCACTGTCATAGGCCCAGGGAAATTTCTACTGTGTCACGAAACAGCGAATTTGCCGTATCGGGAGATTAACCTAGTCCCGTCATATTATTTGCTTTTCTTTTATTTCGCTCTCGCAGATTTGCCCCACGATCTGGTAGGGGTATCTCACAGCGGTCGGGTCGAAATGAGTTCCCTGGCGTCCAGTTCATCTCGTAAGTTTTTCATTCCCACTCTTTTCTTTTTCGAGCCCGCATAGCAACTAGCAGGGCTTTCGAATGTTGTGCCTGTCCGGAACAATCAACATAACCCATGGATCGCTGAATGCGACAACATACCTAGTAATGTGACCGAGTGCGGCGGCGGTGATTTCTCTGAAAACTCAGTGTAGGATAGATCGTGCTATATCTCGCAGCAACCATGCTTGCGGGAGTGTATGTATGTCCAGCAGAAGATAGTCTAAGCCGCAGGGAACGACTCGAGCAACGAACTGTAGCCTGAAGATCTGGAGAATCGTCCTTGGATAGGATGGAGAATCATGTGCAGGTTGGCAGCACCCAGCTGAGCGGCAAGGGAGCTGGGATGTGGTTGTTGCTGAGAGGGTTGAAGCGGCCTGGAGCTAAACCTAACCGAACACACAACAGATTTTGCTTTTGCACTTCTAGCCCTCCCTTCTCCTCGTCTCCCGCTCTCTCACCCCCATCAAACACCACCCTCATTCTTACCCTCACCGCCTCTCACGATCTTCGGATCTTCGTATAGGGCCCGAGACCAACAGATTCGTCCTGCTTGGTGTTGTGGCTGTCCATTCCTTTCGTGCTTCCTTCCGCTCCTTTTCGTTCCTTCTAGCCGCGATCTCGGGTCTCATCTGACATCTCACGGCATTTGGCGACGCTTCACGGTATGTTTGGGTCCTGATGGCCTCTTTTTCTGGATACTGAAGTCGTACGAATCGCTCATCTTTACTACTAGCTTTTCCCCATTGTTTAATCTACGTTTACACCCGGCGCGTACCCCGTGTCCCGAAGATAATAAAGCTTGCCCGCTGCGCGAGCGCATTCAACAACATTCGTCACCTTCATTCGAACCCGGTTCACTTCTCGGTTCGCCCATTTTATTGTGTTTGGCAATAGTTCAACCCAAGCTGTTTGTTGATTTGTGCCTACACGGTTGCCCCCACACGACATAGCCGGCGCTGCCTCCCTTCTGCCCTCACGTACTCTCAAACATAACGAGGTGCGCATTATAGCAATCAATCTTGCTTGTCTGCCCCACCGTCCGCTCAAGATACCTGGGTATGTTCGCTAACACCATGACAGACTAGCCCCCTCCGCCTTGGTGCTTAAGCATGAAGCCATATACAGCGCATCGTCAGCCTGACTGGCTTAGGTTGGTTGATTCACCACCAACCAGCCCAGATGCCGCATCAGCCTCTCTAAGGCAGAACAGATATACAACATTCGATAGCAGACCTAGCGGTGATCCTGGTTCCCGTATATTCCCTTCAAAAGCTAAACCCGTCGAGACAACTGCGCCAGAGCCGTGTCCTCCATTCGTATTCCCAAACCGACCGCTCTCTAGCCCAACCACCCTCACAGCGAGCCTTAGCCGAAGACCACTTTCTTCCCATACACTCCGGGGAGCCAGTCATGCTCTAGGTTCGGGAGAGTCTTGGGAATTTAAACGGAATTCTACGAGCGTGTTGCAAAATGACAATTCAGATCCCGCTACTCATGACCCGACCACCGGTATGGCAAGCCCACCGTTGTCGCCCACATCAAGCCTGGCGATTCCCTCTAGACCTGGAGGTCATCGTAGAGGAGGGAGCGAGTTTATTGGTGGGGATGGCAAAATTGGCGGGCCCGGATTGATGAGCACTAGTCCCACGAAGGGCGATGGCATTCTACCCCCGCCAAGTCCCTCTTCAGGGCTCAGGCCGCCAGCAAGTCGCCGGGGCCACGCACACCGCCGTTCTGGTGCGATCTCTTGTCACGACTTATCCATGATCTTAAAGCCTGTCGAAACGAACACGGGCTACCGGAGCGCACCTGTCAGCCCGTGCGAGCCTAGCGCCAGACGGGGTAGCCTTCTTTCATCTGACACCGGGCAGTTACCGGCGATTAACCCCGATTCCAATACCGACAGCGTTCCCCAGGACGGTTTGGACAAGGCTTCAACCTCAGAGGCTGAAATAGGCGCACGACGCAATCGTGTTGGGTTCTCGGACACACTAGAGTTTATTCCTCGGCCCCTATCTGCCCTTTCTTCCGAAACATCTAGTACACTGACTACCGTACGCGGTCACTCTGTTTCTGGGAGCATTTCATCGATCACGAGTGGCAACACTTCAAGTCCTTATTCTAGTAGAGAACGGGGGACGTCTCTTAGCACTACATTTGAGGATCAGTCTGTGCAGCCAAGGCCCTCTACCGCTGGTGAGATTCTGAGCGTTTCTGCAAGCAGTAGGAAGATCACCTTTGGCGATTTGATGCCTTCATCAAAGCGGCCAAGTTCTGCTTCTGCATCTCCGAGTGTTTCTCTCGGGAGTCCAGCCACGCCAAGGTTTCCACCAAAGAAAAAGCATCAGTCTAATATCTACTATTCACCTAGCGCATCAGCCCCCGATATATCTACCCCGACTCCTATCGTGTCAACTGAACAAGCGGAGAAATTCAAACCTCAATATCTAGATTCGCCTCCTGCATCCCCCATCTTAGCTTCTACTCTTCAACAATCGCCAGAACAAATAGAGCGGGACCCTGATGGGCCGAGACGGACTTTTGATTTAAAGCCCGGCAAAAAGCAAAAAAAGGTCAAGACTTGGATATTTTCTCGAAAATCCAAACACCGAACTCGGAAACAGAAGCTTTCTCGGAGATCTCCGACTCCGCCGCCGCTTCCAAACTATCCTTTATCAATGGTAGCCTCATCGTCAGACTTCGAACTCCCCAATAATTCAGAGTGCGCTTTTACGACATATACAGAATCCTACCCTTCAGAGCAACAACTTGCACCCGACCTTGGCCGTTCATATTCCAGAATGGCAGGGAGACCGGAATCCCGCGAGCCAGAATCTATTAGTCCGGTAATCGACTTGGATGCCGCCCTTGGTCCTTTCAACACACCATCTATATCTTTCGATTTTGGCAGCCCATCAAGGGGCGGCTCCACGGCACCGAAGCGTCGAATGCATAGCAGCGGTAAAACTGGGGGGTTCGTAGGCCCGGGCATGCATTACCATCGTCGCACTGAGAGTGCTCCAGAAATGGCCCCCTTTGATTGGGGAGAGTTTGGAGTCCATAGATTGGCGAGCAGTTCAACGATGGCTGATGTTTTTGAGGAAGATGAAGAAAACGAGGATCAGGATGAGAGGGAGCGCGACCCCAAAATTGATTCAGAATCAAGGCGATCCAGACCCAAGACTGATGCAGGGAACGACGAAGGGCTTGGGATTGGTATCCAGGTTGTCGGCGCAGATAACCCGAGAGATGGCACCGGAATGGATTGGACTATTGAGGCAGATAGGTATTTTACTCGAGGCGTGGGAGATGAAGATAGTAGACCTGGAGAAATAGAGCCACGGGAGTTGAATATAGGTGTGAAGCAAGAAAGATCTATTGGATCTCTTACAAGGGAGCCTATCCCTGAGGAACCGCCAAATCCTGCAGAGGCCACAACAGATGGCGAGCCACCATGCCAGTCCTCGGATACACGATCCTCAGAATCAACCATCACACCTCCTTTAGCCTCTGATCAATTCGAAGGATATTCAGGGGCGACAATTCCCAGGCTCCCACCCTACCCCGTTTTCCTAGCTCCAGATACACCATCGTCTGCTGCAAGCTCAACCTTCCCATCTCCGGCGTTCGCGCCTAGTTCATTTGACATAGATGGCCGCTTCCCCACTGCAAGGTCTTCATTCACTGATGATCCAGCATTCGATGCTCTTCTTCTGGGTGGACCAGGACCTGAGTTACGCATGTCAGTAGATGACGTTCCTTCCCTAACCAGCAGCAGCTCTACAATGACCAGTGGCATCAACTACAATAGCCAATTCGGGCATCCCTTCGAAGGCCGAGCACCAGCCGAACGTTCCATGTCGATATCTTCCAGCCAGTCGAGCAGATCTGCCGCGCGCAAGCGCTCAAGCCTTGCCAGCCTCTCAAGATTAGTCGGCAGCTCATATGGTGAAAAGAGCAAGCTTTCGCACGAATTGAACGCCCAGATCGAAGCTCCAGATCGGCCATCAAAGGAGAAAAAAGAAAAGCGGTGGAGTCGTGTTATTCACTTCTGGAAACCGAGTAAAGGCCAACGGGAATAGAGCGACAGGAATCCCACCAGCTCTAGTTATCCAGGCCATCTCCTTGGTCCCGCAAGTCTTCGGGCTGCTACTTGCACAACTCCCTTCCCCAAATACAGGGGCTCTTCCTTTAAAGTTTCTGGTTGGTGGCGTAAGGTCTTTCTCAGACAAATATCTCGTGACACGAAATGGATTTCGGAATGGCAATTTGCTATTTCTGGTATATGGACGGCATCATGCGAGGGATGGGTTTCGCTTTCGTTTCTCTTTCACAGATCATTCGCTTCTCTCCAAAGTGATCGACTCTTTTCAAGGGCTTCGTTCTACTATTACGGCCAGGATTTTCCTTATTATTGGAGGCATGACATCTTCAAGCCGGGTGATGAGCAACTTATGTGGTTATCGGCCTACTGTCCCTCAAATTTGCGTGTTATAACATCTGCGTCGTCTTCGCGCCCCTCAATCGTTTAACTAAGATTGGGTAGTTGCACTCATCCAGGATGAAGTCATTTGTTGAGAAAAGAATGTCAAATATGACTTGCAAGGCAATCTAAGAAATACTCGGGGCCCTCACAGTTGTCTATCGTGCAAGCTGTTATTCGTCCTGCTTTGATTCACACCATCACTCAACATGCCTGATTGGTCGATAAACTTCCCAACATCCACTTGAAAATGTTTGCACCGGCTTAGATCAATCCAGAAAAAACTCCCGAGGTATTTTCCTTTAGGGCAGCCAGGCTCATTGTGCTTAGAGGAAACAATGCAAGATCGGCTTTAAATGGAAGGTTCAACAGGTAGCGACTAGTTAGGCAATAAAACGATGCAATCACCGTGAATCAGCTTTTTCGAACTATATCCCGTTATAACACGGAGTAGAGAACCCTAACCTTACCAATTAAAACTTAACATAGACATTTAGATCCGACCAACAGTAGAACACCGGTAAACCACTCCACAAAAAAAATCCGGAAAAATCACAACAGCAATTTCACCGACATCATATAACAAAGAACCTATCATGAAAAAAACGAAAAAATTCCGTGAAATTTCCGGCCACAAAATAAGAGGCAACCCCGTAGATAAAAAAGTGGGGGAAAATAAAAAATTCAAATTTAAAAAACATACAACAGCGGGTATTCGTCCCCGATTTCCGGCTTCCACGTGACCCACTTCGGAATAGCTTCTGCCCTACTCTCCCGCTAAGCACCTATTTTGTCTGTTCGCTCCCCTGCTACTCCCTCTGCTCCCTCACTGCTCCCTCCTACTCCCTCCCGCTCCCTCCTACTCGTTTTCTATCCGCTGTTACTCGGGGACGTCACTTTGGGCTTCCTGCTCTGCAGCAACTTCAAGCGACCCAAAAAAAGAAACTGAAGGAGCCCGTTGTGGCCTCCGGTAAGGGATCCTAATGCAAGGATGGATGATAACTGGGAGCAGAACCGTGGCAGAGTTACCGTACTCTCCTCACCCTTCTCTACTCATGTCTCTTTACCTCTCCTACCTCTTTCTTCGCTCTATAGTTCCCAATGGTGAAGAGAAGCGCTGCAGAATTCCTGGATGATGCCGAGGCGAATACATCTGATGGAGACCAGTCTCACATCAACGGGGATCCAGTCCCAGGAGGCATTCAGGATTGTACTGAACGCCAGTATTCTCAAATGCTGGATATTTGGGATGAGTAAGTTTCGGGCCATAATCTAGAAGTTCAAAGAAGTCTGCTGATGTTACTTATTGGGCAGATTCGAGAGAAGGAATCCTGGTGCCACTCCTCACGATTTAGAGACAGCGAAACGTTTTGTAACTCTGGTGGCAAGGGCTTCTGAAGGCCGCGTTGCTCCAGCCGCGACGCTATCAAGACGAGATGGCTCGGCTATCAAACCTCCGAGCGTAGTTACTGTTTATTATAAATGGAAGATGTTCATCTGTGGCTGGCCGCGGCGACCTGGGAATTGCAAGATATCTCGTGAGCTGACACAATCCATAGCAAATGTTTGCATTACCTCGCTCTTGGGCGCTTATATGGCCCTACTCCGCTAATCAGATTATACTGACTGTAAATAGTACATAAATACGACGCTCGTTAAGAAGATCCCTCTTTGTACTGATGTACGGACCCGCCATTTCTTGACGGTACATCATTTTACTGTTTTGATGGAAAAGATGTGGCAGAGTGAGGAGCGCTTGCATCCGCGATATCTAGTCCAGGATTTCGCCGCACTTATACTTTTCATCTATACATCTGGGAGGGTGGGTGAGTATTTTGAATCTACGTGCAGACGAGGTTCTGGCCGAGGGCTGTTATACAAGGTAAATATACTGGTTCTTTCCGATGAGAGTTCAGGAAACAAAAGGGTGTCGATCTAGAAGCTATATTGATGTCTATTTTAATAGCATATCGACTTTGCTATCTTTAAGAATGAAAGGGGAGAAGCGGAGCTGGCAATACGTGCTATTAGGGATGCAAAGGGTATGACAAATACACCACATAAAAGGTAAGTGTAAAGCGTTTCTCGTCTCTTGAAACATAATCAGCTAATTGTTGAGATCCGCGTTAGGCCACAGCATGCGATGTATGAGGATATGACTCCGTTATTCGCAAATCCAGTGCTTCCCGTGCTCGCTATAGCTCTTGCGGATGGTGTTTTCAAGGATTACACTACATTTGAAGAGATTTTTGCGATCCCACCCCCGGCGGACGGGTCTCTACACCATCTTGAAATACATAAGGACAAACAAGATCTTCCCTTCTTCCGAGTCATTTCTTGTAGCGGTCCAACTGGAAAGATTCAATCAGCCAGCTCCTTTAGCAGTCGACTCACAGGATTAGGTCACCGTGCTGGGTACAGAGAAAATATTATGGTCCATGATATTCGAAGGGAGGCCCTTATCAAAGCCGACGGTAAGCTTTCTTGATGTTCTTGCCTTACGTGTTTTAGTAGGAGATATTGACTTTATTGCTAGACAACGGCTACTCAATCGCGGAGAGGATGAAATTTGCCGGTCATAAAAACCCAGATACTTTCTCTGAATCTTATATGTCACAAATGAGTACGGTCGATGGGCAATCGTCTTACTGGGGGTGTGAACGACGCACCATCCACATCGATATATTCCGCGGATTATCCCTCCATCACCACCCCCAGCTATTGCAGTCTCTGCCAGCGAAACTGCAAGCTGACCTCGAGAGCCGGCCTGATTTTGTCGCTCTCAATAGCGAAATTGAGTCCCTCAGCGCGAAGGCCACAACAGCCGACGAACAGCAGCGAGCTCGAGATCGTCGGAGTGAGCTATATTGGCGGCGACGTCAGCTTCTTGTTACCGAACTAAGAAAGTGCCAGAAGAATCAATCCCTTAATCTAGCATCGGCACATGAGACCGATTTATTCATCCGTCCGCCTACCTACTTCGATCGCGTGCGCTTTCTCGACCCTCCACGAGATCGTCTAGCATCTTCTTTGTTCTTCAACGCACCTCTTAGGGGCGAAGAGGGCCGAGCTTCGCTGCGTGATCTGATCGCTCTATGTAAAGAAAACCCTAAGGTCGGATATCGCCCAAGCTTGCAGCCAAAGATGGGTCGTTGCCCGGTAGCCAAATGTGGCTTACAAATGGATAGGTTCGTCATTGAAGCACCCAGACCTGCTTCTCGTATATGCAATGCTGACAGAAGCTTCTCTCCTATCACAAATAGCATGAGCCCCAATCGAAGGTGGAGCCATATATATAAATGCCATCAGGAAGACTTGGAAGGCAAATATAGCTTTGCTCAGCTTTGCTTCCAATGCGATGAATGGATCACTGTCAGGGCTGAATGGCAAGACCACTGTCAACGCCACCTTGATAAACCCGAGACACTTCCGGTTCAGTGCGATATCCTAACCTACTGTAGAACTATTGCCACTGCGGGGTTTTGTCATTTTTGTCTATTTGACCTGAATAAGCCGGCTACCGAGCGCATGCATCAGTGGGTGCATTCACAAACCTGGACGGACCATGTTAACGCTCATTTTCAGGAGCTTAAGCTTGGGCATCCTTCGGAACAGGAGGGCGGCAAGGCCCTAGAGTGTCCTGATCCCCGATGTGTTGGAGCTTTCGATTCCATTCAAAATTTGCAGTTTCATTGTCAGGATGTCCACTGCATTCCTAGGGTCACAGGGATGAAGAGGGCACGACATGGTGTTAAACCAGAAGAAAAAATTGGGCAAAAAAAGCGCGCTTGTCAAAAAAATCAGCGCAGTTCAGGCTATAAGCTGGCGGAGCCATTGGACTTACGCCCACCAACAGGAAATGTACAGACCACTAGCCGATGGAAGCGCAGTGCATCCAAGACCCCTTCAGCTAGGCGTGGTATTTCTGCAACACCTAGCAATTCAGTAAACGAGACCACAACTGGCACCGAAACGCCAGCATCATCCATAGGCTCCGATATACTCGAGAAAATTGATCCTCATCTTCTTGGAGATTGATAATTAATTCTTTATCCTGTACTTTTGATAGATGCTCTAGTTTCTTTTGTCCTGTTTACTACAGAACAAACATCAATACTTGTTTTCTTGCTTATCCTCACCACATGCTCTTTAGGTGTTAGTCATTTTGGAAATAAAATTATTTGCTTGAGACTGCCTCTACCCAAGAAGAGTAATTCAATAACAAGAAAAGATTATCTCTTAATTTAGATATCGAGCCTAGTTCTAATAATATGAGGAACAAAATGTGGCTCCACATGTAGGACCAACGGGGGAAACTTATTCTTAACAGACAGCCAGAAATAGTTGCTAATTTTTATTTTAGCTCAGGAGCCAAAAATGGCCTCCCCCTCCCCTCCGACTTATAACTTCTAGAACCTTGGTGCTGTGACAAGTAAACGGACAAAGCTAAAAAGAAATACGAAACTTTTTTTTAGGGTGTTGCTAAATGGCTCACCGTCGAGCTAGTAATTTAAAGCGTACGGAGTGGAATAAGATATGTTGAGAACAATTATCGGCTCATATTCGTGAGAGGGTATGCAACATTTTTAGCGTATGCAAAAATGCAGCGAAACGCCACCATTCTTGGCACCCCTTTTGCACGATTTTGATGCTTTCCGACAATGAAGCTATTCAGAAAGCCTTCCCATAATAATCAAGTAAGCTTCTACTTTTTTGTGAGTTGCTGGTTACTAACACTTGCCTCTAGGACCAATGGCCTCTAGATTACCTACTTCCTTCTCTTCTCGTGGCCTCTCTAGGCAACTCTGGACTCGAATTCTTCACCTTATACTACTTAGATGGTCTCCTTATGCAATTGCAGCTGATTGCCGTGTATACCTTGCGACGGTATATAGGCTAATGAATAACTTGCTTCAATATGGCAGTATTAAGGCACCAGGCTACTGAAAACTTGGACGGCCTCGAAAGCTTACTACCGCTGATGAAGAAGCCATATTTGAGCTCCTGCTTTCAGAAGGATGGCTTCACCAGGATGAGATTATCTTTTGGCTCTGGTGTGAGCGGGCTGTACTTGTCTCTCAGTCTACAATCTCTCAGATGCTAAAGAGATGGAAATGGACCCAAAAAGAGTTTTGCCGGATCTCTTTAGGTCGCAGTGAGAACCTATGTCAGGGCTGGAGGGAAGAGATGCGACAATATGTTGCAAAAGATCTTGTCTTTTTTGATGAATCTATATTTAATAAGAAAACAGGATGGCAGTATCAAGCTTATGGACCCATAGGGCAAGACATTCAGTATTCAGCTAATACCCAAAAAGGGCGGACATGAAGCATTTGTGCTGCTACAACTATCAAAGGCTGGCTTCCCTGCACAGGTATTAAAGAAGGATACTTCTCAACTCCTGATCTCCTTAATTAGTTACGAACTGCACTACTCCCAGCTCTGCACCAGCAGTCGCCTCACCCTCGTGTTATTGTGATGGATAATAACTCTACACATATTGATGAGATTATTACTAGTACCATTGAGGCGGAAGGCCATATCATTCGCTTTCTGCCCCCTTATTCACCAGATTTTAATCCAATCGAGTTCTCTTTCTCAGTCTTAAAGGCGTGGTTCCAACGGAACTATATCTGAACTCACTTTAACCATGAAAGCTTTGGAGAGTATCTGATCTGGGCGATTGGACAGAGTCGCTGTGATCGTTTTGCTCGAGAGCAGTTCCGTCATGCAGCTAGTGGACTCTATTTGGAGGAAGGAGAGCTTGAATGCTTTCGAATATGGCTTCGAAACTGGGAACAGGAGACTATAGATACGGAAATAGGGAACCAGGTAGAGGAACAGATGGAGTATGAGGAAGGGAACATGTTGAATTAAAGGCAATTAGATGATCAATTAAACTACTGATCTAATATACGTATGTGCCCTATATATGAATGGTTGTGGCCACAGCCCCGCAGTCATAGCTCCATAGTCATAACCCAGTAGAGTAACAAATATTGATATTGTGCCATCCGGCACTTACTCTATATGCATTATTTATCCTCCTACATGCCCTGCTAGTAACTGTGCTGCCTTTTCTTCTACCTGATGAATTCTCTTAAATGCCTTAAGTTCACTAGCAAAGTACCTTGCAAACCCATCTGAGATACCAACAGCAAGTGCACGTTGATACATTGCACTTTTACCATCCTCCATCTCTTTAAGATCAGCGATTGTCCAGTCCTGGTCATTAACAATGCGCCTAATACGCTCCCACTTGTCAACTACCTCTTGTAGTTGACGATGAACCTTGAAATCGAAGAAGCGGCCCAAGATCTGCCAATCATCTAGTATCCCACTAATTGGACTAGATTTTCGGGCAACAGGGTAGATTTCTGATAGCTGAGGCTTAGAACCTGAATTGTAGAGCCCTGGTACCATGGTAGGGTGTGGAAATGACGCATGATTGTGGAGTGGGTGCTGAACGTTATATTGAGGTGGCAATTGAGTCCAGGTATGTTTTCTTATCTCCTCCTCTGATCTTTGCTGACGAACTCTATCATCTACTTCTTTTCGTCGCCTTCGCTCTTCTTCCTGCTCTTCTCTGCGGACCCAGCATTCTTCTTCCTGTTCTTCTCGTCGAAATCGCCTATCCTCCTCTCGTTCCATCCTTTGTGCCGCCCGGTCCTGTTCGGTAGCTAGTAAATTCTGCAATTGGGCCTGTTCAATACGTTCCTTCATAGATCCTAATGCTGCCGCCGTTTCTTGTTGAAATGTTCGACGTACTGGTGCTCGAGACTCCCGAGTGATTGCTCCTTGAGTTGTCTGCCAGTAGTTATATATTTTAATAGGAGGCGCACTAAGAGTAGCATCTCCTGTAGAGATAGCTTGAGCCCATGACTTCTGCTGTGGAGCTGTAACTGCAAAATGGCTCTTAGGGTTCATTGGGTCTGGCCAACAGAAGTTATCCTGATTGGTACAGTCCTTATCCTTGCATACAAGCCTATCCACCAATTGCCTTTCAAAATCGCCAGCAAGTTGTATTCTATCGAGACGCACAGCTTGTTGAGCCTCCAGTATTGATGTTCGACATTTCTTTTTTTTTTCTTGAACAATTGGAGGGGAAGATGGTATTGGAGAGGAAGCTTCTTCATCGATTTCTAGTGCTTTGCGTTTTGGAGGGTGGGGTTTGGACGCCAAAGTAGTAGTGGATGCCCTGATTTCAACGGTAAGTGCTATCTTGCTTCGTGGGTGCTGCTCCCGAGCTGCCTCTACCATTTCTAGAATACGGTTGGCTTCAATAAGTCCAAAATCATTGAGATCGTGGACCTTTTGTGCAGTCTTTCTAGTCGCTGCATGAACAAAGGCTGTTCTTTGGAGAATGGAGATAGGTTCGCTGTTTCCTAGACCATTTAGGTCCTGAGCAAGATTATTCTCGATATCTGAGAGATCAAAGTTATCTCTTGTAGTATCAGGTAGACTCTTCCTCTTCATAAGAACCTTATTAATATATATCTTAATATATAGTTCGATTGGGTAATCTACTCGCAATTGGGTATTTTCGACAATGTCCTCAAGATGGTCTTGGACATCTGATGTAGTTAGATCATCAGGATATGCCGATCGCACATCATTTGTAACTTTTTGGAGTGTTTGCCGCATTCGATAATTCTTGAACTTATTAGAAGCTTTGAGGACATCCTGAGCTAGCTGGAGATCTTCGTTTTCATCTTCGTCTTCCCCTTCTCCTTCCTCTTCTTCTCCTTCTTCTCCTTCCTCTTCCTCTTCTTCCTCTTCCATTACTAACCATTGAATAGGACCTTGTCGATGTGTCCCCATCCTCTGCTGGTTGGTACTTTGGGAGACATTCTGGGATGTTGTCTGTGTCCTCTGGGGCTTCTTTGGAGGAGACATTCGTTGCCTAGGTTGGTTCGAGGTCAGGGAGCCTGGTGCTGCAGGGCCGGCACTTCTGGTTTGGTGTCTTGCTTGTTGTCGCTGTTGCTGCTTCTGCTTCGCAAGTGTTAGCAGGCTTTCCCGGAGGACAGCTGCCTTCTTAGGAGCACTGCGAGGCTGGTACGAGCTTGTACCATTCTCCCCAATGTAGGGTATATGTACCTTACGGAGGTCGTAGCTAGAGACGACATCAAGGGTGGAGGGCTTGGAGGACTTGGTGGGTTTTTTGGGGGGCATTGAGCCTCTAAAATAGGACTGATCTCACAGATAAGTAGGTAAGTATGGTCTTAAAAGATGTATTGTATTGATACTAGCTAGTCTACACTGAAAAGCAGAAATCGCGGAAAAGGGGTGCCAAGGATGGTGGCGTTTCGCTGCATTTTTGCATACGCTAAAGTACTGACCACATGTGGCGAAGCCCAGGCTCCGGAGAACGCCACATGATCATGTTGCCCCAGAACTGTCAAGAATGTACGGAGAGCCCACCACAAAAGTGGTCGAACACTCGGAAGCCAGTCTTAATAGTAGAAATAAGGGCAGCCGTAAGGTGCGGCTCGAAGTGCGGCTCAACTAGCCAGCACCACCTTCCAAGATCGTCTCCGCCGGCACACCGATCTCGCCATAGCGCAAGAACGACGACAACGACATCCCAACCTCAACGGTCCCCATAGCCCACGAACACAGGCTGGGACGCTACGAGCGAGCGGCCCTTGTAATGATATCTCACTCGGAAGCGGAAATTATAGACGGCGAATTAGGTAGGTTCGGCGGCGATAACCGTTCTTGGGGTTGTGGTAATACTGCGAATTTAGGTTTCAACTAGTTCCTCTAGTAGCAAGTTTGAACGAGTCAACAAAGTTTAATCTTGGTTTCGTTGGGTCGGAATAACTACTACTTATTAGCGATCGCAGGACCCTTTGCAATTGTTCGTTTCTTCTATCACCATCCTCATTAATCCGGTGGCATACTTTGCTTCCCTTCCCAAATTTTACATAGTGCATAACAGCAATACGCTAGAGTGATGGGTCCCCGCCATTTCTATTGCTCCATTTGTGGGGTTATTCTTGCTCCATCAGACAGCAGAGACTTTCCTCTCTGGTGTAAAACTATTCGTGCAAGTAAGTGATAACGCAAGCATTTCAAACATGCATCTAACTATCGATGCTCTTAGTTTCCAAAATCGATCGATGTATTGTTCTGACGGAAGTCGGGTTCGTGGATAATTATGCTTATCCCTTCAGTTTCCCGATTGAAGGCATACAACGGCAATTTCAATTCCAGAGTAGCCAATGAGATGAAGAAGATTCCTGTTTTCCGTTCCACGCCATCTGTTGGGAGCTGTACAGCGATTATTCTGAAAGAATATCCATGGAAGGGGATTTCAACGATTTATTCACTGTTCTAAACAGTATGTGGTATAACAATGGCGCGCTCAGCTAGGGTCATAGATATGGTGGGGCTAGTCCTTTTCAAGGCTATCGATGGCTTAATACGGATACAGACTCCCCCCTAATGGCCGATCTTCGACTTTCCTCTGAAGACCTCTGGAATGAGAACGAAGCCGGAAAGCAATTGGCAATCGACTCTGCCCCGAAGGCTTTGGGTCTCGGAACAAGGACCCTCCAGGCCTGTGACCCATTTTGGATCCTTCCGTATGAGCTCACATCTGAGGTTCTACTCCATTTGTCATCGACCGATATCTTAAATCTGCGGTTGTCATCCAGGAAGATCGCTTTGACGAAGCTTCCAATGCAATTCTGGAAATCTAGGTTCTGGCCACAAAATGAGCTGGGCTTTACCAAGTCTCTCTGCCGTCCGGAGACCTACACATGGGAAAATTGGTACGTTTTCGTAAGGGAGTAGTGCAAGAGCTGCCCAAAGTATAAAAACCTTATGAACCGGAAGAGAATTTGGCATCTTGCCGGGTACTTGGTTGAACTCGTCTCAACAGTCAAGAGCCGGATAGCAGTTGGCTCTCCAACGTTAGACCTCTCTCTGGGGAGGTCGCGTAGAGTCACATGTGTTCCTCCTATGAAGTTCTCGGGGTCAGGGTATCGAGAGCTCACACATAGGGCAGTGTTTTTCGATTCTAGCCTAATGTTCCAACTATGTAACTTGGAGGTTACTTCCATTGCGGTTGGAGACCGAAGGTTCATATCGGGAGTGCGATTTGTGTTTGACAATGGCAATCCCATTTGTCTTGGCTATGTGGATGATAGGGAAGATTCGTGGATGAGCTGTAATGGCAAGCCACAGACTGATCTCTCAATGCAGATGCTATTTAGTAGTGAGGGGTTTGAAGCTATAACGCTGGAAGCCAGGCCTCTACACTCAGGTGCGGGGTTACCGATGACCGATGACTACGTTTTCGCCCAGATCCCGTTACGGCATTTGCGCGGCCTCATGGTAGGTCTCGACGTAAGTTTCCCCCTGAACCGGATCCCTTACAATTAATAATCGATAACCGCAGTACAGGGTATGAGAATTGTGAGCATTTCTGCGCCATTTGCCATCGAGCATAGCTTGAACTTCATGAGTCTTTGTTGGAGCAAGGGGCTACCTTCAGCGATCCCCTTCATTACTGACGGTGACATGGCTGCACTTCAATCGTACCAGCAACATTTTGCTCCTGTATCACATGTCATGTTTGGGAAGCCCGGGTTACTAATTATCACAATCTTTACAAAAGGCCCTTCTGTTGGGATAACAGGCATGCGTTTTGATTATGCCAATGGTGAAAGTAAAATATGGGGGATGTGTAAGGGAGTAACCTTGAGTTTCTTTCTGAACGGGATTGGAGAATCTATAACGATTGTGGAAACCTGCCAAGTTGGGTCAGTTGTGAACAAGCTGAAGGTAATATACTCTCCTACGCTTTAAACAGATATACAATACTACTAACCATATAGTTGACAACTAATCTACAAAGGACCTGTATCTTTCCTAGGAAGTCCCCAGGGTTTCCAGAGCCGAATCTGGAAGGGGTTAGTCTCAAGTATACTGCGACACATCGTGGGAATATCGTGGGCTTCTGTGGCTGTTTTGTGGTATGTATGCTGCACCATCGCATTACGGAATAATACAGATTTTAATAGTCAGGCGTAGGGCCCAAACAAGAGCTTGGTATGTCTTGGATTCTTCACCGACACGGATATATTCTGCAGGCCCAGTTCGCTTGACCCTACTCTAGAGGGCACTTCTTTCACCAATTCCGGGGGGGGTTGTACTGTTTGGGTTGGTATTCATAGCGAGTTTGGGTCTCAGATTATGTTGAACAAGCACTATGATAGTGTTCAAGCATCTGTTGCGTCAGCAGGAGCAGAATATCGGGAACATGGCCAGGTCACCGGCTTGCTTTTCCGGCCTTCGGGTTTGGACTACCCTGAGCTTATCGGTCAGTGGATCGAACCAGGCGAAAAGTACAACCTAGCCACCAACGAGAATATTTTGGATCTGAACTTTACAACATGCCGTAGCCCAAGCACCGCCCCACGAAACCGCACCTACCTGTTGCAGGTCAAAGATCTGGCCATTATTACCTCTCTCGGCCGAATATTGCTATGGGGTCAGAAGGACAGGAACATAGACATTGTGAAAAAGCCTAAATTGGTGAGATCATAGTCTCCCGGCAGGGGGCGATGTGGAACTGACAGCTTTTTTAGGCTTCGATTACTTGGGTTTTTAATTCTGTCTTTGATCATATCAACCTAAATGCGAGTGTGGAAGAGGTAACCAAACGGTGCAACATGTTATCCTGGCATGAAGAAAACCAGGCAAGGAGAGTGGCATGCCCCGAGATTTTGGCAAGACTCATCCGGGAATCCGGGCCGATACCGAAGGGAGCGCTGTGTTTCTAGGCAGAGAGGGGCCTAAATACTAAGACATCGTCTCTTTCATTTCAGAGGTATGTACAATCGTGTCAACAAAGTGGTAGAGGTTGCTGACGAACCAAGCTCATACACAGCGAACGGGGTCTTGGTACACAAGGTCTCTTGCTAGATGTGTGACTATAGCAAGCCTATCACTTCCGGCCTTACCTGCGGAAACACTCAGTGGTGACTCCCGAAGACCGCCTTCAGATCGCGCGCCAAGAGTCTGCAGCTCGAATTGTGAATATGATTGTTGACGGTCTGTGGGGTGGTTGGGGAGAGAAGGCGTTTCTTATGTATCGCGCCTTTGCAAGTGAGCCGTATTCGGTGTATCGGTTTTGGCCTTATCATCTAACATTAATAGAACTGAGCTACAAGTCTCATCATCCAGTCGCTAGGTGTTGGCTCAGTGGGCCGGGTCTAGGCGCTGTGGAGGCTATTCGGTAGCCGGTGGGTAGTATGCTTATAGGACTAGCTAGGGGGTGAGCGAGGTCTAAATACACTATGCGTGCCAAGAGAACAACAAAAGAACGTGACTTTAAGCCGCCTAATCCGTGCCCTCCGGGCAGCTCAACAGCTGCCTCCCCTTCCAATTCTGACGTCCCGGCAGATCTTCCATGCAATGTAGGCTAGCTAAGAAGGTAAAGAATGTGTTCTAACAAATGAAATAGGTGTTCCTGCCATGCTCAATCTGAGTCTTCTTCTGCTTCCCCCAATCTCAATGTGTACATCACCCCTAACTCTTCATCTGTGCCCGGGTCCTCTGCGTCCATTGCGCTCTCGGCGTTCTCGGCATCCTCAACGGCGATGTCATATGCTGCTTTTTCCTTGCCTTTTCCTTCCTTTCTTGCCTTTCCTGACTTTCCTTTTCTGCCATACCCGGTCAACTCTTTATGCTGCCTATCCTTCCATATCAACGGGGCCTGATGCACAAAGGCGTCCACCATGCTTCTTGTTCCACCCTGAATATCCACAGAGTTGTGAGTGAGGATCCTTCCTAGGAATAGAATGGCGTCTCTTGGTGTGTTCTCAATAGCAAGTCCTAGCTGCCACAAGATCAACTTGGCTCCTGTGTAGTCTCCCCATCCGGTCACCGCATTCAAGCCACAGTAGTAGTCACTATGGTCAAAATGTGCCTCTCCATCTGTTGTCATGCCCTGGTTAAGAGCACATGCATACCACGCTCCACATGCAGGTTGGATTCCTTCTGGTAAAAAGGGTTTGATACTGGTGTACCTGACAAACATCTCAGGCTCTAGTAGGCGCAGGACATCGGATAGGTGCTGAAATAAGCCCTGATTGGCATCTAGCCATTGCTGAGAGAAGGGAAGGTCGCGGTAGTGGTCTGATGTTAGGCGTGGCTCTTTGACATACTTCTGTTGACTGTAATGCCGCGTTGGTGCTTCTTAGGAGGTAGAGGAGGGATGAGGTAGTCGGTGTCATTCATTCAGGGTCTGAGTGTAGATAGCTGGTAGTCTGAACCTATAGGCCAAAAGATGACCCCTCTTGTCCTCAATTCTCAGATGCCTGTCGCCGGACTCCAGCACTAGAAACTGCCGCCAGTCTTGTCCCGTAGCCTGAGCAATGTACTGCTGATGGTTTCTCGCCCGTGCTGCCTTCCAAAGGTCCTCGAAAAGATAAGGTACACGGATGGTATTCATGTCTTGTTGTGTCTTTGCCCACCAGTTCAGCTGAGTTTTGACTGCGTTGCGTAGGCCTTTGCCGCGGTGGTTAAAGCCTTCATAAGCCTTGAGGTCATGGATGAGATAGTCGAGTCTCTGCTGCAGTTCCGCCGCCATGATGCTATTGAGGGTCCTATAACTGAGGAATCTGATCTGTACGGCCTTTCTTGAGCGCGCGCCGAGAAATCACGTGTCGCCGAGCCGCGCCCATATATATACCGGTCTGGAGCTTCCCTTCCTTCTCTTCCTTCTTCAAGCTTGCTCGCAAGCCTTCCTCCTGCAAAACTGGGCTGGGTTGCGGGTAGTAAGAGGTCTTATCTGCACGTACCCTCCACTGTTTGGATATGGGTCCGTGTTATGTGTCAGCATGTAAAACGCGAGTAGTCGTGAGGGACTTTAAGCCTCCTTCTGGTCCGGAAGTAAAACGGGACGTCTCTACTTAGCCTGCAAGCGAAGCTCTGCCAAATTTTTGCCAGGTTGCCGATCGTCGAGTGAGTTTCTACCAGCTAGGTCTATAGCCCGCTAGCCTATTCCAGATCTGAATGTTCTCCGGGTATGATGCAGTTTCTTCTTTCGATCTCTTAACGCCCTCCAGGATCATATGGGATGGTGATATCCATATTCTTCTGTGATACAGCAGGCACTTCAATCCGCTGACCATCCTTGCCCCCAATAGTAAACCTCCTCTTTTGGTACTGTTCAATAGCATCGACATTCCCGATCCATCTTCTTGACAACAACAAGTCGTATCCCACCCCATGGCCTGTCACATATGCTGTAATGCAGGTTCCTACTCCTGCCACATTTACTTGAAGATGTGCATACTCCTTAACCACAACCAACTCGTCACTAGCCATTCGAATACCGTATTTCTTGCCCTCCATAGGCTTAGGCGTAACTCTGATTTTCCGCAAAGCATCAGGACTGATCAGGTCGAGGTTCGCACCAGAATCAACTAAGGTCCTAGGTAGAGGGCGTCCGTTAATCCACACGATGATATACAAGCACTTTAGTATCTCCTTTTTTGTTGGGACTATATGGGTAAGGACCGGTTCCGCTAATGATGTTGCTGTCGCTGTAACTACTGGCTCAACTGGGGGCTCTGGTCTTGGCGATGATTGGGGCTTTCGCCGTCGTGTTGCCGTTCCTCTCAGGTCATTAGCCAGAATTCTCCGAGCAGCAGGTGACATATCAAGAAATATATCTGTCGGCATTGTCACATTTCCCTTCAGAATATATGCAGATGTATATCGCTCTTGACCAACTACACGTTTGGTCGGTGCTGGTAATTCGTACGACTTCCTCCGGGTTGGCGCGGCAGGAACTGGAGTTGGTGGTCTTTCCTCCACTGTTTGTTCTCGAACAATCCCAGCGTTCCTTTGCTGAGGCTCAAAACTTCTTTCCTCTCGTGGCGGATTCTGCTGCTGTGACCTTCCAAGTGTCTGCTGAGAGTCTATGTCCATCCTTTCTTCTCGCGTTTGCCTTTTATGTTGAATGCGTACATCTGGGTAAGGTACTGGAGATTCTGGTTCCCTTGACTGTCGCTGCTGCTGGTGTGTTGGCTAGTGTTGTAATATGCCTTGCCGCCGTAGAGGCGCCGCGCGGTCAGCCGGACATTGGCTGAAGTTTCTGTCCATAAAACATTTATAAAACAAGAAGTAGTCTAAAAGGTTTGTTTTTGTATTGTACAATCTCCAAAATATCCTGTAATAGCTTCACTAAATCCTTCTAGCTTGTACAGAACCTCTAAAGATCCAGTACAAAGCGAAACCATTGGAACTTCTTAGACTTCCTGTATAAGGACAAAGTTTGTTGCTAATAGCTCTTTTAAGGCTATAAGGATTGCGAACGAGCCTGCTTTACGGGCCTTATGGTCTGGGCTGATTCGGATAAAAAGTCTCGAGTCCGGACGTGGTTTTGATTTTGTGGTTTCTTTAGTGGGCGTTTTTCAGGTCTTTAAGACTTGTGTAGGTTGTAGAGGGGGAGTCTGAGCTGCTTTCTGAGCATAGATAGTAGGAAGGGTAGGAGGTTGGGTCTGTTGAGGAACCACATTGTCTGTAGGGTTTGTAGAGTCTGTAATGCTCCCTAACTGAGTCGTAGCTATCGGCTGGGGGGTGTAAGAGATTTGGGAAGCCCGTTGGCCTTTAAGGTAGTCGTCAAAGCGTCCAGTAGCTATGTGAGACATCTCGTGTCATAGGGCTAAGAGAGGTTCGCGAAGTCTAGCTGGAAGTTGTCGGACTGCGTCGGAGTCTATGTAGTTGATTGGATCAAAGACCCGCTGCCCTTCTTCAGCCCTAGTATTCGCTGCGTCGATTGCATTTCTTAACGTCTATGAGAGAGGAGGAGGGCCTGGAGGAGTGTGTCGAGGTGCTGGCTGCATATCGGCAATGTGTTTGGTTGTTGTGTTAACGGCTTGATGGCTTGACGATTCGGCTGGAAACTGTCTCTCAAGAGGTAGGAGACTCCCGTTATTGTTGAGGTACTTGTCTAGTAGGTAGTTGTAACGATGTGTTCGGGTGGAGGCTTTCAAATCGGTTTGGTTTGACCGGTCGATGTGTGGGCTAGGTGGTAGTGTAGTCTTGATGCTGTAGGTGTATGGAGGATGTCGGCAACTTGTTGGTGGCGAAAGCGGCTTGCACAGTCCCAGGCCCACCTGTTCCAGCCCACTTAATAGTTTGGCAGAGACCCTGCAGTCTCCGCCTCCCTATCCCCTGAAGTCCCTACGGACTGCAGAAGTGGTCTGAAACGAGTGTTGAGGGTGTGGAGCCTTTTGTCGATGATATTGCCCTGTTCGCCTTGCACCTGTTCAAGCCCACTTAATAGTTTCTCTGAGACCCTACAGTCTCGGATTCCCTATCACCTGTAGTCCCTACGGACTACAGAAGTGGTCTGTATCGGGTGCGCGAGCGGAGGTTGGGCTGAAGGGTATGTGGGTATGCGTCGATGTTGCGCGACAAGCAGAAAGTCGTGCGACAAATAAACTGTCGCGCGACAAGTGAGAGAAGGCACGTGATGTGGCCCGCGACGAAAAAAATTAAAAATGAGGGAGACCTGCCGAATTGCCTTGATAAAAGAGCAGAAATTGATAGCAGACGGAATGAAAACCATTCGGCGTTGTAAGCTGAGAGTAACTGCTCATCGTTCAAACACGGCAGCTTCCTGCAGCCCTTGGTAAAATTGGCGGGCAATGTATAGAGGTAATGGATCCACTGACCATCATGACCCAGCCTCCGGCATCCCTGAAAACTGTCCCCAGTATGCCGCAGGGAACGTCAGGTCCGGAACAAACTTCCACTCCCATACGCCAGGTGAGCCGAAGAGGGGCCATCCGTCCCAACCAGCGCCGTTTCCCGATAGATGAAGCCTGCACCGCTCAGCAGTGCATAACGAACCCCCAAGCTAGGCCGGGCGTCCGACTGTGTTTGTCCAGCTGACCGTTCCAACGAGTGCGAACCAGGTTCCGTATCCCTCGCCAGGGGCTCCAACTTGAGTGGCGTCACACGGTCTGCCTTTCCGGCAAGACTGTTCCTTATCCCACACGCAAGGGGGAAAAGGGGGGTATATCCACGTCATCCATGCCATGTTCAGCTATCACCTTATGCCAACGACCTAGGTCCCAGCCTTTTGGAGCGGTATAACCAATATCGGCGAGCTCCATCGGTCTGGGTGCCTGCCTGTCTGCTTCGTAAAGCCAGATTTAGATCCCGCGGACTCGCATAAGTGGTCTCCTTGCCATTCGGCTAGCCAGGCTGCAAGAAGGTAACCCTGTCGTGCCCTGACAAGAAGCAACCCCATAGCCTGCTGAGCATGCCGCGAACCCCGAAACCAACCATCATCCGTCATTTCATGCACCTGGATCTGCACGCCAAAACACCAGCCCTGATGCCCAATGTCCCCAACCCCTTAGTCCTGTAGCCTAACCCTCGAACTAATACGAGCAATTCCGTCATTCTCTCCTAAAGTCGGTGGCGAAATGTCCCTCGCTCGCAAGGGCACCGCTGACACTATGCCATGTAGTCAACTGGAAAGTCTTTCTCAACTGAGTCTCCTGGTCCCGCAGGAAAGAGGCGCTAAGCACTGACCCTTGTAGGTAGTCCGGTAGAGGACTAGAGAATCTGCTGACTCTCACGGCATAGCCCCTGCCATCCCCAAGGGATCCGCAACCTGGTTAAAAGTTCAGCGGACCTGTCTGATGCCACCCTCACCCCGGGAAGGCCGGTCCAATGCCCGCCAATGCAATCCAAGCGAATCCTTGAGACTGCACAGCCTAGTCCAGACGGCTCCCGCATCCAAGCATCGGTCCGTCTCGCCCGGTAAAAGGAGGCATTCCAACATTTGGCTAGGCAAAAACCAAGATGCCGATCTCCTTGGCCCGGCCTAGTAGCAAGAGGGAGGCCACCCGTATCCAACCAACCATATTCTCCAATTAGGTCTTCCCGACCCTGATGCCCACCACTCCAGGTTGGGAGGTCCGAGATTCCGCCTCGCTCGTAAGTCCTGCAGACCCTTGTGGGTAGTCCATGAGGCATATCAATTAGTCTCCTTGTGACACACCCTCCGCCACTCCTGAGTGATTCACGAAGGATCAGCCGAACATTCCCTTGTACTACGGACTGCCCTATTGGATGATCGGTCTACCCTCCCCAGACCTGTTGGCACCCCAGCTTGCTGAAGCAGCTTTGCTTGCCAATTAACCTATAGTTGTCAAGTCTGCCTAGATACGGCAAAGGCGCGATCTGATCCCAATGTCCGTAGCCATACAAGCCCATGGGCTCGGCCCGTAAATGAGAAACAGGCAACCGGTGGCGATATCCACATCATGCTGCCTCAGCTATTGCCTCCTAGCCCCCACTTCTTTGGAAATTGTGCCTTGCTGTGCCCCTTGGAACGCTGGAACCCGTCGTTATCTGTGTCTTTCTATATGAGCATCCCTGCCATTCTTCTCCTGAGCCGGACGGAAGGTGGCCTTGCTTATAGGTGTTGCTAACACTGTGTCGTATAGCCAATCGTAAAGCCCTACTTCAGCTAGCCAAAGGTCCCAGATGCCGCGTCAAAGAATTAATTCCAGTATTGCTATCCGATTGCTTGGGAGGGGGAAGGATGCCGCGCGCGGTGACAATAGAGTCTGTAAAACTGTTAGCCTGAAGTTGCAAGTAATGCTTGTGCGAAGCCGCGGGATACGCAGAATATCCTCATAATCATGACAAAAATCCTCTACGATCGTGATAGAATTCATTGATGAAGTCGTGGAAACAGGGCGGTTGTTCACCCGAGCTCAACCGGTTCTCAGTCGCGCTCACCCCACGCTCACCCGCACTTGCCCGGCTCACAGGGAATTAAGCAGTAACGGCTTGGATAACAAAAAAGAAATCTGGATCCGAAGTAATAGTGGGCAACTACACACGAAAGGAGCCAGAACAGGTTCCATGCTGATCAGGTTGAAACTCCCTCTTTGCTCCCCCAGCTCCCTTGCACCTCCGTCCCATGACTGATTAAAGCGGCTGCGCTCCCTCCCAGGGAGGGAAACAGCACATAGCGACATTAAAATTAGGGACGTACAAGACAGAGGGTATTCCCAGCTCGTCACCGACGCCAGTACTAATCCGCCGATCTGTAGCTTATGTAAGGCAGAGCGGACGGGATGCCCAGTTCTCTACAGTCTGTGGTCGTATGTGCTGGACATACGCTTGCCGAATATTGATAAACGCGTCGGGCACCGAGGGATCGCTGTTTGCCCTGCTTGTTTATTTCTGGGCGGAGTGATGAAAATAAAAGGAGAGTTTTTTGGTGGCTGTTTTCTTTCTTCCGCCGGTTGGGAGGAGTTAGTCTGCGGCTCGGTACCGCCAAGACCCGCCTTGTTTTGGGTTGGTGCGGACCGAAGCGGTGTGTGGTATTGATTGAGGGATATGTTTGGAGGTGGATTAATTGAGAGTCTGGAGCGGTCTGGGTAAATTAAATTTTCTTCACCAGTCGTGAGCACGCAAAACAAACTGTGTGGAAATTGTTGGGAGAATTTGAATTAAGATCTTTTAACTTTTTCGCGCAGATTTCATGACACATTTTTATTTCTCGTCATGTATTGACCATCAATTCATTTATCCTGTAGGGGGTATCAGAGTTACAGAACAATGTCCTTGCCGGACACCATCTACGGTAACCAATCCGCTAGCCCTTTGAATGCAACCCTATACCCGGCCCTAACCTGCTTGGGCGAAAAAGAAAGCCAAAGTCCAGCGCCAAAGAACCCCGGCTCTAGCCAACCAGCAGAGACAAGAGAAGAAAAGAATTTCATCCACGGCTTTCATCCAGTGAAAGAGACCGCAAACACCGGAAGCACCAATGTTGTAGAATCGAGGGATGTAAACAAGCTGTCGGGAGGGACAGTCAAAGAAATGGCTTAACGTGGAAGTCATAGTACAGCGTCGAATATTGATCTCCATGCTGAGTATGCCAAGGGCCGATCACAACCTCCTCATATCGCCCCAAAAACCCCTCGCTTCAGGTATCCAGATGTACCGCACGCCAATCTCCTCAATCTCAAAGTGGAGCTCTTGTGCACTCATCAACCGTTTCGTTACAAGGCTGTTAATGAAAACAGTCAGAAGACGAATGGCTTGGGCTTGAGCCGCACGCCCGCGCTCGACGGTCTGCATGGGAATTCCGCCTCCCTCAAAAGGAGTTATGAGCGGTGAACTCTCGTAATAGTACTGCTCAAGATGCTGCGTGTGCGCAGAAGTAGCGGTGTGACTGCCCATATATTCGATAGCGCGTAGAGCGTTGGCGAGAAAGCCATGCACAACCCAAGGCACATCCTCTACGCACCCTCTAATAAGAAGAGTAGTTATTAAATCCATTGGCATAATGGTGCTTGGTAGTCGCGTTATGGCTGTTATCAGCTCTTGGCGAGCGTCTGACAGTTTTGGATCGGCTCTTAGTTGACGGTGTCCGAGAATAAGTTCTAATAACTTGACGGTCCATTGAAAATTGATCTCGACTGTTGTTGGAAGTTGCCCAGCAGTGAAGCGGACCAGGTTGGGTGTGATCACCGAGATATCGTTCTGTAGACCAGTCATAACGAAGTCGACCGTTTCTATGGGCAAATGATCCTCAGCAGTAGTCATTATGATAGATATTAACTGGTCCTTTAGCGCCTCTGAGCTCTCCTCTTCCCATTTTGTAGCACCGGGAGCAAGCACTGTTTGGGATTTAATATCTTCGGGAGTCGAATGATGCTCTATCTGCTTCTTTGCTGGCTTGTCGTAAATCTCCATGTCCTCTAGTGACTCCTCAAATTTGCTGACGTCAATGATGCGACTCTGAAAGGTGTTGGCGAGAAAAACGTAGAATTCGTGTGGAGAGTAGCTACCAAGCTATAGACGGTCGGTCAACATCGGGTTTATCTGGCGGAGTAACGGCCTCAATGTACCTTGACACCTTCACCAGCCAAAATGCCTCTCACAAGTTGTACCCTTGTCGAGAATATGTCCAAGTCGACGTTTCTGATTGCCGTCGTGGTCTTTGCTTTTTGTTTGCCTTCGTGAAAGTCTCTGCCGAATGTCTTCTCCCAATCGCGAATCACCTCAACCCAGTGGGAAAGGAAGGGGTTCATCCGAATTTCGTATTGGCGGTAGAACTGGAAGAGCATATACTCAGCATTGAACACAAATGCAGCTAAGCATTCGTGCAGCTCAGTTCTAGCTGTATGGGCCGGGCCATTAGCGGTAGATCTCCTTAACTGGTCGGAACTCCTTACAGAGCGATTCCCCTTGCTGCAGAGCGTTGTAGAACATGTTTTCCGTCTGATCACCTCTGGTCTCTAGATCCACAAGTGTATTCAACAACTGACACGCAGTCGTGAAGTGATCATCTGGGTTTAGTTTGCTTGCGAAAGTAACCGTGCTTTCATCGAATGAATCACGGTACTTTGTCAGCAGAACTGCTAGTTCTGGGGGCAACGAAGCTGTGGTCATCGTTGCGATGTGTTGCGGAACGCGTGGCGATGTTGGCGCAGAGAGGAATAAGGCATGCGTGAGTTGTTAAATGACAGGATGCTCTCTATACCAACAGCAGGGTAGCACAACGGAGTTGCGATACCAAACGGTGAAAGAAAAAAAACCTGGCAGTGCAGCCCTGACGCAATCGCTTAGATCAGCTAATATAAAAGAGGTGGGGGCTTATATGAACCCACTCCCACCAGCAGTTCATCGCGAACTCCCTCTTGCCTTATCTCTGTCATCACATCTTGGTTGCAACATGGCTGCTCGCATATACACTGCTGAGGGACAAGTTCTATTGCCAGGCCATGTGTACCTTGATCTTGATGTCCCGGATGTTCAGGCGGCGGCTCTTAGCCTTCCTACTGTCATCGAGAACCTACCTCACGACCTTGAACATCTTCGCCCTGTAGTTCAACAACTGCGTAGTGCTCTCCGTGATAAATATATCTTTCCTATGGATAAGGTATCTCAATGGTGGCGGTCAACGCGCCTGGTCTCTTGTCTGAACGCTTCCGCAGGTTTACGAGGCGAACGATCTCGGCGTTGCAGATACGGTTGATATGCTAGATATCGACTACGATGAGAATAGCATTGATCACTTCTGGGATCTCACTCCGGGCGAAGCCGGACTAGACAGGAAAACAGACATGTCACCGTGGGCCCGCAAGTTGGATGCTCTCTATTGTTCTATTTTTGCGTTTACTCCCTGCTCGCTAACGTAGGTTTTGGGCGTTTAGAAGAAGCTGTCGAGACGATCAAAAGATCCCGATGCTTTGACCGCCGTCATCCAAGATCTTTCACTAGTACTCTCGTTGATATCTTGCTTTGCGATCGCCTAGCAGCCCGCGACGTCGCCGGATATAAACGCCCGTTATATATTGCCTCCGAGGTCAGCATTCAAACTTCCGTTCGGAAATCCGAGAAGTATGGAGAAGGACATGTTCTGGGCTACGCAGACAGGGCACTCGGGACTGAGAAATCGGAACTTAGCGCCATGCTCTTCGTCATAGATGCCAAGAAAGGGACGTTTTCGTCCTCTACAATCTCTCGGATGCTTTGCCATCTTGCCGGTGTGCAAGATGCTCGCAAGAGTGTTGGCAAGCCCGATGGCGACGTTTTTGGTATGACAACGGATTTTGTGAACTTTCAGTTCGTGGTTCTGCGCAATGACCGCCGAGCTTATACGTCAGAGCCTTTGTCATGGGTGAGGAAAAGGGACGTGGTCATCAGATACATTGACCATATTTTGAAAATGGCCATCGAATCATCCCCCTTCACGGCTCCTGTAAAAGTTATTAACAAACACATCAGAAGAAAAAGCGAACCGACAAGTAGCTTCATGTTCGGGGCAAGTGAGGAATCTGACGGTGGTGATGAGGCGGACCATTACGAGGTTGTGGTCGTGGATGGTAGATCGGTATTGAGAAGATCTTCATTAGCTACGCAAAAGGGTACGAAATAGATCTTTGGATTTTGTGGTTGAATCTTGGGGCTCGCTATGTCAAGCTAGGAGCGGACGTGGCGTGTGTAACCAACTTCGGCTACAACGTCGTTACCGTTCTCCAATGGGAGCACTGCATACGGATTTAGAAACCGGTGAATCGCGGGCTGGAACGTTGGCTTATTGATTCAAGATAAGATGTTTGCATCATGAAAGCTGGGTTCTGTGAATATCCGAGCGGGAAAACCGAGAAGTCTGGGGGTAAGTAAGAATCCATGCAAAGGATCGAAGCAGCCGCATAAGAACACCGTGGTATTAAAATACAAAGAGTAGGAAGTGATGACGATTGCCAAGCATTCCCCAGATTGCTTCGGACGTCCTATCGTAAATCCAGACGCCTCCCATCAAGCCCTATTACCGACCCGGAAAGGCGCCGAAAGACAAGAAGTGATATCGGACCTCATGCCGGTGACAATATTTGGCGGGAGCAAGATTGAGGTCGTGTTTGCAACTATTAATATTTGAGTATGATGTATCTGTTGTGGTAGTGACGTTAGAGTATGGTCATGAAAGTTCTCGCCAACGGGGCAACACGTCATCGATATCCGGTGGGAGCCGGAAACGATATGGCATAGACTTACAAGGCATGTATGATACCCGGAATGTACCCAAGAATCGTCAAGAGGATGTTGATCAGCAGGTCGGCGGTGCATCCTCGCTCAAGAAAAACACCAAGGGGCGGGAGGAAGATTGCTATTAAAGGAGTGTTACGCGTCAGCTGGACCTCCGCAATACCATATCTCTGTTTGCCATGAGGCTGCCTTACCCAAAATTATCTTGAGGATATCGCTAAGTGAGGTGTCAAGTCAGCCATGCTCGCTCGGTGATCAAAGAACGAACCCCAAAGCCCAGTGGCCCTGTATATATAGTAGATAGACATCCGCAGGGTACGAACTAATATCTTACCTGGCAGTGAAAGGCATCTTGGATCAATCGAAGACTGGACAGAACGTCTCGTAGAAAAAGGCTTTGTTTTTGTTGGTTGTATGCTGTAGAGCGGGTGGATCTGAAGTAGCAGTGAAGTGCAAGTGCCAACAAAGAGGCAGGAACCCTCTCCATTTATAATCCTCCATTGGGACGCGCGCACCCCATCCGCCTGTTCACGTCATGCCTCCTTCCGTACCCGTTTTCCCTGGCAGCACCATGTTTTCGGCAGAAGCGCAACACCAGGTTTTTCGCGCCACAAACGATACGTCATCATAGATTCATGCCACCTAGGTGACGCCGCTTTAGCTAGGTGGGACGATCTTTGTGGCTCAGTTAAGGGGAAGCGTGGTGGCGGACCCAAGGCCTTTTGTTTTCTGGCAAAGGCCGATCCGGCATTCGGCAATGAGGTATGAACATTTTGTTTTTGTCGGATCTTGTTTTGGGCCTGCTTTTATTTTGCCCGACATCGCGCTCATCGTGTCTGTTAGTGCAAAGTCACTTTGAGAAGGATCTCGTGAAAGATGATGGCGTATCGACTGCCCTTCGGCCGCTGGTAGCCGCTGCGGTTTCGCGGGGCATTTGAGGGTCTATTTCGATCTCTGGTGTTTTTTTATGAAAAATCCTTTGCGGATCCAGCCCTTAGATGCAAAGCTCGGTCGGTGTATTTGATAATAAACTCCACCACCTAACTCCCTCGCAATAAGACCCTCGAGGTCTCGGCTGTTATGTCTGCTAGCATTATGAAATCGAAAATTTAGTGGGATTCTCTCGTTGTGGGCTGACGATTGGGGGGTGTCCTGTGTCATATGTGGCTAAACCATCATAGGACGAGCCTTGCCGTATTAGGCATGGGAGGTGGAGATATAAATCGATTTGGATTTGTCTGCCCGATAGATCGCCAGGGTCATACTATCTAAATCCACATGAATTTCGATGCCTATGAAAAGGTTTTCGGCCCCATGGCTCTACGGTTAGGACCTGAGCTGTATGGCTAATTTTTGTTATCAACATCTCGCCGCTGTCCGATCAGGGTACAAAAGGGAGTACCGCCGGCGCACCAAAACTGATGCTCTAAGAACGATGCGTCCCAAAAATCAGTTACCGTGAGCTCTCAGACTCGCAAAGCAGTGCTACAAAAGCAGTGAATTCATACTCTCATTAAGCGCCTGCCCAGCCATGGCCTATGATCACTTTCAGTACCCTACAAAGGAAAGATGAAATGCCCTACATATTATACTCGGCGGAGCATCTAAGTATCATCGACTGCGGTCTCCGGCCCAGCGGGATTCAAATAGTCTGCGCTTTCTGCTGATTCATACTCCGCAATCAAATCCGCAACGACTGCTCTTGCTTCGTCGAATTCTTGCAAGCCATCGGCGAATGGTGCCTCCTTTTTGTATTGTTCTAGGAAAGCATTGCGTTTTCGAAGGCGGTCATATTGAAGGACAATACGTTTGAAGAGCTGGGATTGGAAAGGCTCAGTTAGTGTTGTATTCATCAAGGTATGAGAGAAGGCATGGGATCTGGAGATTAGGGGTTTGGACTCACCGTTGCAATGCTGGTGTGGTTGGCGAGCATTAGTCCGCTGACGCGATGCGACATCGGAATATATGGCGACTTCTTTGTCAGAGCAACCTGTATGCTGGCAGGACCCCATGGAATAAATGTAGCAAGCCGTCGTTCCCTAATTCGGAGCAGCGATTTATGGACCTGTCCTCTATTAGTGTCGGCTCCATCGATAATGTAATCAAACTGGGGGTGGGTGTTACATCGGTTGGATCTGCCTCTCCTTGGATGATATTTAGAATTGAAATGTAGCAGCTTTTCTTGCCTGGGTTGGTAGACACCATTCTATTTTTAGGTTGTAGCAGTCGCCGCATGACGTCCAAAACTGTAGTTTTGCGAACGGTCTTGGCTTGTTCGACATTATCGCCCGTGAAAGGCGTGTAAGATGTCATGAGGAAATGGCTGCGCGGTGTGGGGATGAGGGAGGCGATGATCCCGACGAGATCATTGTGCATATATCCGGGGTACCGCAGGGTTGTGGTGCTAGCGGACATTACAGTTGAGACCTTAAAGTAGTCAGCGGATCTTATGGAAATCAAAGGAAATTAGGTGAAATTAGAATCCCCGCAGGAGGGCACCAGAGGTGCCAATAGTCATGGTAGAGATTGGAACAGATAGGGAGGGCTTACCAATTGATTTGTCTGGGCAAATGAAGGCTCTTGGACATGTAATCGGTCCGCGGCAATTCGTGACAATGCACCATTGTCCAGGACCACCTGCAGGACAATGAGTGTCAGACACTAGCCAGACGAGAGCTACATACCACTGAGTCCGCATTTTGGGTCAACCTCCGCATGGCTAACAAGCTGTTGTAGGGATGTACCACCACATCGCCTCCACTTTGCGTGTCCGGGAAGACAGAGTATGTCTGGATTAGTTTCTTCGGAAATCGGTCGTTGAGCCTCTCCAGCATGAATGATCCGAGTCCAGAACCAGTACCACCCGCAATCGAATGAAGGAGCATGAACCCCTACGTGCGGGCTATTAGCACTAGCATATGTATGTGGGCCTCTAGCCGATGTATCATCTCTGTCAACTCACCTCCAGGGAGTCACTTCCGTCTGCCTCTCGATCGATCATCTCCATCACCTCCTCGTGTACGGTTTCGCCGGTTGCATATCCCGCAGCCCAATTATTCCCCGCACCAATGCCATCTTTCCCAACGTAGAAGTTCTCAGGGTTGTAGATGTTCTTGTATGCGCCAGTTTGGATGCTGTTTATAACTCTGGGCTCTAGATCTAGAAGGATTGCCCTTGGTATGTATCTTGTGTCGTCCGACTGGGAGGTTCGTCAGTTTTCCGTCCTGTAAATTGCTCAAGTCTTTCGATCAGACGTGCGTACCTGATAGAAGAATACGTCCTTTCGATCTCCCCCCTCTGTCGCAAAGTCCTCCAGGTTCCCATCCTGGCTAATTCCGTGCTCCTGGCAAAGTTGTTGCCAAAACTGGCTGCCGACTAAGGTGTTGAGCCAAGAGTTAGTTTTGACACAATTGACCCACAAAACATACATACCACTATTGCCGCATTGTCCAGCTTGGATGGTAATGATTTCTCTGGGCCTTCATTAGCATAGCCTAACAGCCAAAAGCCACTTAAACTGTTACCTAGGCATTGCTATCGTAGCATAGCATAGGCATGGGACGACGCGTTGTGATATTTTCAAGTGACGCGATGTCTAGAATTTACGCGTTGGCAGGGAGTAGATGCCAAGACTTTGAGCGGAGCACGCTATGAGGTTTCCAAACCTGCGGCCTCTCCTCTACTGGGACCCCCTTGGCCGCATGAATTCTTGAACCAGCACGATGGAACGGCTCGGTCTCGCTATCTACAAGCTCGGCAACGCCTTTCTACGCCGATTGTTGTCGATAGCATCCAATTCCCGATCGAGCGGCGAGAGTCTCGGGATTGGATGCATGAAAGAATGACCGGACTACCAAAAGCAGGTGGTCCACCTATACTTTATTCCTCCCGAGAGGGCCTCACATCTGTCACACGTCTCAAATCACCGAATTTGGCACATGCAATTCCTACTCACTGGAGGCCACTGGTTTGAGAGAATAAAATTCTGCTATATTGCATGCATGTTGCTCATTGACTGACCATACGGTCTAGATCTCCGCGCCGCGGACATACCCAACCATAGGAAGCCTTAAGAATCTGTGAAAATGCCAACCACATCCCCTACCCGACCCTCCATCCGGTCTAGATTCCGCAGTCACCACGCCAACCACGCCTAAAGCGTCACGCATAAATCTCGGTTCCTCTCACCGGGCGGGTAGCCAATAGAGAGTCTAGTTGCCATTAATAACCACACTTGTGTCACCTGCATACTCGAGGTTCAGGGCTCTATAAGGCTGCGTTCTTCGCGCTCAACACTCTTGCATGAACTCCACAATACTGAGTGTATATGGGCACACCCCTATCCCGCTAAGAGAATACGTGAGTCTCCTTATCCTAAACGCTAGGCATTGGGTCGGCCTATCGGAAAACTGAAACCGAGCGAATTCTTTAAGCTTCTGAGAAGCTTGTGAAGAGCGGGCGGGTCGGGATGCAGGCCACCTCCTGGGTTTCAAATTGTTGTTTTAATCGAATTTCGGGACTCGGAGGAGTAAACAAGACCTTACAAAGTTTTTTGTCCGACTGTAGGTATGTGAATAGGGAGTAGCTCCATCACGGAATCTTGAATCAAATGTTTCTTATTTGTTAACTTCACAACCACTATTTCCACATACACGTGTGCCTTATTCCTCCCCCAAGAGGGGAAATTACAGGTTCAACTACCGTCTTCCTCCATGGCCAACAGCATCAGAGCCCCCTCTAGATATGTAAGAATGCCGCAAAAGCTAATCACAGGTATTGCTAGAGGAAAATAGTTCGGTCAATTTTTAAAGGAACAGCTTGTTGTAATCAAGGGATTTGCGAGGAGAGGAATTATGCAACTAAAGGCTAGCAATCAAGCAACCCGAAACTCAGTCCCCACCCCCAACCATCCCAGTGAAAGATAAAAGTAAAATCGTTGGTGTATGCTTTGGCGAAAGGAACGGAGAATTGAAGATACAAGGGAGCTTCGAGAAGCTGCGGAGGTTGTGCTTGAGGGTAGGCCGTAGGGGACTCATAGAACAAAAATCCCAACTATGACACCTCCCACTATTCCCCCCATAGGCGCAATCCCCTTTCTGATGGCAGCGCCCGTCTGCAGCGATGGGGTGCCGTTCCTTGTTTTTGAAGCTTGCGCGCCGGGTGTCTCGATCGGAGCGCCGACAACTGTGAACTCGGTGACGGTGCTCCGCGAGCCATCTGGCGCCGTCGAAGTCCTCACAATCTGCGAGGTGATAAACGTTGATAGTATTTGGGAAGTGGCTGCGTTCTTTGGCGTGTCGCTCGCCTTCCCCCCAGCTGTTGTTGCGGCAGCAGTGGGAGACTCAGCGGGAGGAGTGGGAGTCTTGTTCGGGCTCTCCAATGGCGTGTCGCTCGCCTTTGAAGAAGATGTGCTGTTGGACTGTCGCTTTGCGAGGTGGATCAGTTTTGTGGCCATGGCGGCGTCGTCTCGGTGGACAGCCTCCATTGCAGTTCGGTCTTCCTGGAAGACGCCGTGTTTGAACTTGGTCGGATCGTAGTCGTGTAGAACGGCATGCAGTCGGTCTTCTGAGACTGAATTGAGAAGTATCTGGAAGTTCTCTGCATTTTCGTCGTCCAACGATTCGTTCGCTAGTACGTGAGTTGTGAGGACCGTGAAGAGCAGAGCGAGGAGGAACAGGTAACGGAAGCGTAGCGACGTCATGTTGAACTCTTTTCTTGCTTTTTTGAAGAGCAGCTCTTCAGGTGAAGAGAGAAGAGGATGGAATAAAAGACTTTGCAGCAGGAGAGAAGATCGGCCACTACAACAGGAGCCTTCTGTTCCTTCAGCCCTGTACCTGCTGTTGCCGCCGAATTTGAGGCAGTGCAGTTGTGTGGGACGACTACATAGAGGGTGTGGTTGTACCGGGCTAAAGAACCCCTGCTGGGACTTCCTCAGCTGCCGGAGGCGTGAGGAAGCAACCACCAATGGTGGGAGACGAATGGGAGCTGGTGGCTTGCAAACCTTGCCCCCTCGCTAAGAAATGGGCGAACACGAGCCTGTCCACAAGATTCAATGAGGAAAAGTCGAAGAGACAACAGAGAAGAAAAAGGAATTATCAGACAAGCGATGGTCTTGGTCGCATAGACTTTGTGCTTGGCGGATGGGGATACGAGGGAACGCAAACAACATCCAAGGGACAAATGATGCCGAGAGGATGGATACGGGGTTGGAAAACGATTTCGCATACCTTCCAGAAGCCAACCCTATCCCACGATACCAAGTTTCTAACCTGCGCCCGGGAGCTCCCAGGGAGCACGGCAAACCAAGCCGTATTATTCCAGATCTGCAATGATATGTCGTCCACCCCAGCAGAAAAACGAATAACAGACCCGCATACAACCGCACCATCACAGCGGCATCCCGGCCCCACACTTTTCCGAGAATCCGGGACTAGGCACCTGTCAACGCGTAGGATACATTATTATCGCATGCGGTTTTTTTAAACATTTTTCGTCTCAATGGGGATTTGTCTATCTCTCTGCTTCCAAAGGGAATATATATATGTGAGGCCTGCGGATGGATGCCAGCTTACTCTCTGTTTCCGCCTGGAATGAGGCGCGCATGAACTTTTGTCTATCTTTGTCTTCGTCCGCTCTCGCACGATATTATTCGCTTTGCGTATAGGATTGTCTCGCTAAGGCATGACTCGAGGGATGCCGGTTGAAACCTCCGCCTGCCGCCTCAAGCATGTCAAGTATCACGAGGAAAAATCTATTATTTTTTATCTTGTTTTGAATGGCTAGTTGATGATCTGGCGGGAAAATGAGTAAAGCAAAGACTAATCTTCTACATTTCCTGGTTTTTTGGTGCTAGCACTTTCGATCGAGATGCAGCGATTCGGCTCTGTACGGGATATTGGTCACATTGGTCTGACGGACTAAGGGATGCCTTGCCACGAGCGACTTGGAACAATTTATACCATGGAAAGGCTCAGAGCATTCGTCAGGTTAAAATTGAATCTTGCGATTCGATTGGCCATTCTGGATACATTATAATGAGCCGCGAGGCTGTCCTTCCATTTTCAAGGTTTGAAAGTCTCCCATTCCACCGCAAAGGAGACATTATTAGGAAACGAGAATGGGGAAAGAAAATTTAGAATAGAAAGGGAAAGGGGATGGAAGGTGTATAAAAAGAGGCGCATGCCGAAACCCAGTGGTCTAGGGTAACAGTTTCAGATGACGACGCATCATAAATGGTGAGCCCACCTACACCGCCCAGTGAATCTTCGAATACAACCTGCGCCAAGAAAAGTTCTGGCTATCTGCCGCACCCAGAGCGCCAAATAAGTCAGGAGCTGTGTTATGTATCTCCAGGGCCCTCCAAAAAAGAGATAAGCACCAGGGCAAAAGCAAGCGTATCCGCTGACGCATGCACAGCAGGTGATGTTTGACCGTTGCAGCGAACGGTAAATTCCAGTGTTACTCCAGGAAAGTGAAAAGAAACGTGCTAAAGACACCGCATTTTGATGTTAACATGATGTGCATGATGGAACAGAGGAGATTGATGGAGAGATATCCGGCAACAGACATGGGTCTGAAATATCTTTTTGATCATCCGCAGCTCCTCTCGGAAACTCCGTTGTTCCAAAAATAGACTTCAAATTCAACATCCGTCAAGTTAAGCCGGCCTGGCTTGGGTTCGCTTTTTCACCAGCGTGATCAGCTTTGCTACCGCTCTCGGCTTCCCTCATCAATTCCACAGACCGCCCTCTGCTGTGGAATGCTTCTCTGGAGGCTTGCAAACTCTTCCTTAGCCCAAATGCCTCTGTACTAGGCGGAGGGCTTTTGGCTCTTCCCTTTTCTGCCTCCTTCTCCTTTTTCTCTTCTTTGCGGTCATTCATTTTTGCCTTGAGCCAACCCAGCGGACCCCGCTTCTCGGCCTGGATGGAACTTCCAGCTGCGTCGGACTCGCTATTTTGTATGGAGGATGGAGGGTCCACCGGGGGGTCCGTAGTGATTTGCTGAGAATCATGGGTTAGGTTCTTCTTGGGGCGGCCACCGCTACCGATGGACGTAGCGCTTGCCCCAGCCACTGCATTTGACACAAGCGCAGAGCTACTTGTGTCAGACCCAAGTTGTTGCTGAGGAAGCTTTTGCGATAGTCGCCAGCGAGACCGCCTTTTCTTCTCTACTTTAGGTGCGGGATCTCCGCGATCGAGATCAGATTGTGAAGTAATCGAAGAGTGCGAGCGGTTAGATGGGGTGGGGGATAAATTAGGCTTAAGCGTTGCTCCTGACGATTGCTGAGGTGTTGACTTTTGGGTCTGAGTTGTAGTAGGATTCTGAACGGGGCGTGGGGTTTGTGGTGGCACTTCGGTAGTAGGTGTGGCTTGAGTGTTAGAGAGTTCTGGAGGGGGTGCAGTGGTGTTTAGTTGCGGTTGATCCTGGTGTTGGGATAGTGGGACCGCTGATGCTGGCTGCGATGACTCGGCTGGCGCCCGTGGAGACGTTGGAGAATCGCCTGACTGACCAGCAAGCGAAGTATTGGAGCTCTGTGCGCTTTCACCAGCGCTTTCCTGCGCTCTCCTTTTCCTAAGCTTGTTGGGCGATCTTCCATCTTTCTTTTCGTTTTCACCCATAGGCGTTCTGGAAAAAAGAGCTGAAAGGTTCCTCTCCTTGCTTGGTGTAATTAAAACCTTTTGTTCTTTACGGGTAGCCGAAGATGGAGTTTGAGGAAGCAACCCCCCCTGGGGCATATCTGCAACAGGGGTCGGCTCTGGATGTTGAAGTAACTCTGCGGATGTTGGGTCGTCCGGGGGTGGCGTAGTGGTTTCGGCTGCTGGCTCATCATTCGCTTTCACAGCTGGGGGTATAGATTCTGTTGTATACACAAAAGGTGATACATTTGGCAAGCCCAGCGGGGACAATCCGGTTGATGTCGGCGTTGGAGGGTCGGAGGGCTTACTAAACCGTGCTGTTCCTAGAGCGGGAGACTTTTTGGAGGGAACGGTATTGCTTCTGTGAACGCCCATAGTTGGGGTAGATGCTGTATGTGGCGTGGCATAAGGCGAACCAGCAGAGCTAGGGGCACCGTTGGAGTGCCTGGAGTGCTTCGACGAAACGGAGACATTTCTCCGGATCCCACCGTGTTTGCGCACATCTTCTGCTGCCGCACTTCCACTGGATGATGAACGAACAATATTTGATTTTGTGCGTCCGTGTAATGGTGTTGTTGGTGTCGAAGGCTGTGGTGAACCTGCCTCAACTTCCCGCATTGTCTTATCGTCAGCGGCCGTTCCTGTCATGCCAATCAAGAAGTGATCCTGGTTTTCAATCAAAAATATTAGCACATCTTGACTGAGCCTGTACTCTGCTGGCGACATGTCATGTGTTGGGTGCGAGAGCAACCCTGGCTGGAAAATAGCAGATAGATTTGCCGATGTCATTCGATTGAGGTCCGACTTGGATGCAAAGACTGCAAGCAGATCCAAGATGTAAAGGAGCAACTGCCTGTTCAGAGGTGGAAGTTGGGTAATAAGTTGCTGATAGATTTTGATAGCAGCCTCATTATCGAAATCTCCAACGTCGTCCGCTTGGGCCTCTGTGTCTCCAACGGCCTGCATGGCGTGGTTACGGATTGGATCCCGGAACCGGTCATAGAACTCGAGGGGAATAATTGGTTCAGGTAGCTGGTTTAAATATCGACGTAGGATGTTAGCAGCATCATGCACAGTATAGCCTGTCCAGTCTAAGCCTTTGCCATAGCGGTCCGGCGAGTTGAAGATAGCCTGCAGGTCCTTGATACGTTTTGCAGATCCACTCAGACGAAAGATCCCTTCAATATCAGTGGCTATTATAGAAGGGACGAGTTAGAAGCTTCGTCCACACCCTCGGTTCTCCAAATAAGATAAGGATGGTGTAGTCCCACCTTTTTCCTTGAGGAATACCCCACACTTCGCCACCACAATCGGCACATAACCATAGATGAAACTCTTCCCGTCTGAGTCCGTGAGGGAAATCGCGACGTTTGCATACTTGATGCTGACCTGCAGCGGCACACCAAATATACCGGTGGGTGCTTCTATAGCTTGATTCTGCTTGTAAGTAATTGATCCTGATGATGAATCAAACTGTGGCTTGTGAAAAACGCTCAAGCATGCAAGAGCAGGCCTGGCGGTTTGGGAGGTATGGGAGCGTTCTCGCATCTGATGGGGTTCAGCCGGTGATGTCACAGAGCGACCTCTATGCTTAGGGAAGTAGCATCGAGGTGAATCTCCATCACGGCTCTCCCAATCTAAGATAAAATGGTCTTGCTCAGAAATGAATGAGTGAAGATTAGGAGGAACGCAGTCTCCATGATCTCTGGCAAATTCAGTAATTTCCTGAGACGCAAGGCTATCTGTATCGATCTCCTTGAACCGGCTGAAAAATGGAAGTAATTTATATCTCGAAACTCTGGTAAAACGGGATGGTTTGGGGATAATGTTACCCTTCTCTTCCTCCTTTTTAGCCGTTTTCTTGAACTTATACCACCAGGAGGCCAGATCGCGTCTGCTCGGAGGAGATTGGGCTTGCGACGGATGCGGTGCGTGAGGATGTGTTTGAACTATGGAGGACGCTGGATAGTTTCCGGTCGCCATCGTAGGGGCGACGGAAGGGAGGCTGACAGCCCTCTATCTGATGTGGTGTGAAGTCCGCTTGCAGGAGAAGATTTTGAGACCTGTTTGCGGGATGGACTCGTCCGAAAATAGCAGGGCGCGGAGCAGTCGACCTGGACCGCAGACTACCAAAATTGACGAGGGAACGCTCAGGCCCTAGGTTTGACGAGGAGGTCCCACAATGAGCTATATGCTTTCAGAGCGCGTTGATGTGCAAGGAGGCAGTGAAGTGTTGGCGCGATAGCGTGAAGGAAGCGATGATCCGGTCGGACTCGCAGGCTAGACGCGACCGCACGCAAAGCACACCAAGATTGTGAAGCTGCAGCCTGGATTAACGGCGCTGCAGGTGACAAGTCGGGATAACACTCGACGGATGCAAGGTTGACAAGAAATACCGTGCGCACGTCGATGGGCAGGGAGATGGTAGGAGGAGAGGAAGTCGAATCAGAATCAAGAGGCTCTGAGGTTGACAGCGAATGTTGGGCGAGCGAGAAGGTAACCAACCAACCCTGAAGCTCTGCTTCGCGCTAAACCTATGTGAGTACAACTGCGCGAAGAGAATTGCTGGGCAGTGATGACGATAATAAGTAGTCTTAGGAGCCGTGATAACGATTGCGCGCCCGAATAGAGTATGGGGTAGCTGAGAGCGCCTCCTCTTGCGACACTGGGATCTTGGCTGTAAAGTACCCGTTGCTTGGTGCTGTACCTTACGGAGTATACACAGCCGCAAAGTTTGCAGCGAAACAGCTGATTTGGTTTAGCGCAAGTTCACAGACTTATCTTCACATCATTGGCTCGAACTCGCCTGGAGCCTGTCGTCTAATTCGCGTGACCGAAAATAAACCCCCTCTGGAAAAACCTGAAAACAGGGTCGGTGTCAACGAAGCTCCAAATAGCATCCCAAAGCGAATACTCTACATCTACATCCAACAGGATTTTTTGCCAAACACTCCAATAACACTGTGAGTCATTCTTGTCGAGCTTGATACGGTAGAGTTTTTCGATATGGACAAGTGAGTTGCCTGTTGCGTCTAGATTTTCGCTTTGTCTCATGCTGACGATGAGACCCACATCAGCCTCAACGCCAATGAGCAGCGTGAATTGCAAAACCGTGTGGAGAGGAAGCAGATGAAGGAGTTTATGAACGTGAGTTTTATCGAAAACTAGGACCGCATACCGTTCTGATGACCTCTTGTCTCTTTTGTCCGTTACCCTTTCACACGTCATATCTGCCAGTCTTACTAGGTCTTTCGACTAACCACCCACACTACCAACAGATGTATTCGAATCTCGTGCAAAAGTGCTTCGAGGACTGTGTGAATGACTTCACAACAAAATCTCTCCACTCAAAGGAGGAGGGCTGCGTGATGCGCTGCGTCGACAAGTTCCTCAAGACCTCTGAGCGGGTTGGCCAGCGATTTGCGGAGCAGAATGCCACGATGATGTCGAATGCTGGAGCTGGCCCACTGGGGCGATAAGGTTATATTAATCGTACTGTCGCTAGCGGTATAGGGGATGACCAGAGGATGCTGTATAACGAGATATATCCCACGGCAGCCGCTCCTGGTGTTTGGGTCATGACATCTCCGTTTGGAGATTGTATATTTACAAGAGAAAGAGCCCTTTCTGTCGTCAGCGAGCTCCTTTCAATATTTCCATCCACTCTTCAACAGGCTATCATCCATATATATAAGGTCGCGTGCCATAGAGACCTATTGTTCTTCTTGAAATTACTTAGAAACACAGTGGAATTTGTGATAGCATTAGTCTTAGACCTTGTGGGAGTCTATCCATATTCCATTACATGGTAGACTTGGCAGTATCATTTGACCTTGTAGATTTGGCTAGGAGAATTCACCATTATTTCGGTGAGACTCAGATTTAAGTCACCTGCAGCGCTGTGCTCGAGCTCCGAGCGCGGAAAATCAACCCTAATCTCGTTGACCCCTTGTGATCGAACAGCACACGTTGAAGACTCGAACTTTTCGGCATTGCCTGTGGAGTAGAAGCGAGCGAGCGAAACCCCTCCTTCGGAAATGGGCACTCTACCTTATTCCCCACACAAACACGCCTGCTCGTCTGACGAGTATAATCTTCGCGCGGCAACTGCGATATCTATTTCTTGTTTGTCTGTGGAGTTTATTACAACATAATAACTACTATCCCTACTTCTTACAAGGCGATGTCTGCTCCGACGGTCGGAAAGGTGCCTCTTTGTTCCATAGTTCTACTACGTCATTTGCTAACCAAATCCCAATTGAGAACAGACCATCACCTGCAAGGTACTCCTCCACAGGGACTTAGTTCTCACGAGTTGCATCAGTCCATTGATAGTGAAAATAAGGCAGCGATTGCATGGGAGTCAGGAAAGGAACTCTCTGTTGAAAATGTCGAAGTTGCACCTCCGGGAACGCATGAGGTCCGAATTGAGATATACTACACAGGCGTCTGCCATACCGGTCGGTCGACTTCGCCTCTTAGTGGGCGAGAGAAAGTTGACTGAGTTCTCTGTAGATGCGTACACGCTGTCTGGAAAAGACCCAGAGGGCGCCTTTCCAATTATCCTAGGACATGAGGGTGCAGGCATCGTTGAGTCTGTTGGTGAGGGTGTTACATCTGTCAAGGCCGGTGATAACGTCGTAGCTCTCTAGTAAGTTGGACCCAAGTCTCAAGAGCGATCATTTTGGAAAATTCTCATCAAACATAGCACTCCAGAGTGCAAGGAATGCAAGTTCTGCAGGTCCGGCAAGACGAACCTATGCGGCAAGATTCGGTCAACACAGGGAAGGGGTGTCATGCCTGATGGGACGTCGCGTTTCAAGGCTCGAGGTAAAGATATCTTGCATTTTATGGGAACGTCTACCTTTTCTCAATACACTGTTGTTGCCGATATCTCTGTGGTAGCGATTACCCCGAAAGCCCCCATGGATCGCACCTGTTTACTCGGCTGTGGTATCACCACAGGTTACGGTGCTGCCGTAGTGACCGCTAAAGTTGAAAAGGGTTCAAACTGTGCCATCTTTGGTGCAGGCTGTGTCGGCCTGTCCGTAATCCAAGGTTGTGTCAAGAATGGTGCCGGAAAGATAATCGCCGTGGATGTTAACGATGGGAAGAAGGCATGGGCCGAAAAGTTTGGTGCCACTGAGTTTGTCAACCCGACCAAGTTAGGAAAGAAGAGCATCCAGGAGGAGCTGATTGAGATGACTGATGGTGGGTGTGATTACACCTTCGACTGCACAGGCAATGTTGGCGTCATGAGAGCAGCATTGGAGGCTTGTCACAAGGGATGGGGCGAAAGCATAATCATCGGGGTTGCCGCTGCAGGCCAGGAGATTTCAACACGGCGTAAGGATATTCCCTGGAACCCCAACTCCCCGGTACATAGTGAGCCACAACACTGACGTAACAATTGCAGCATTTCAGCTCGTGACCGGTCGGGTGTGGCGAGGATGCGCGTTTGGAGGTATCAAAGGGCGCTCGCAGCTACCGGCTCTCGTCGATGACTATATGGCGGGCAACCTCAAGGTCGATGAGTTTATCACGCATCGGCAGACACTACCAGGGATCAACGAGGCTTTCAATGCCATGAAGCAGGGCGACTGCATCCGCTGTGTTGTGGACATGAGGAAGCTGTAGCATGCAACAGGGGGATTCGTTTTTAGAGGTCCAATCGCTTTGCTTGTCTATCTGGTGGAAAATTTCCAGGAGGCAATATACCTGAGCGACGCGGCGTGGGGTGGGGCTTTGCTTGTATGTACACCTACTGCCACCTGTTCGTCCTATCTTGTTGTTGGGATGGAGTGGAGATATCGTGGGAATGCTTGCTTTTCTCCTCATTCGCAGAGCTACGGATCAATGGGAGTGGATCAGTCGCAAAATTTTGTATCTTGGTTGTGAGGCAGGTCTGTGCTGTGCTTCACAGTCTTGACTCACCGCCGATTCCCAGAAACCTATTCAGGTCGATATCATGGCCCTGAACGGGACACCTTATCCATGGGCAAGGAGATGTCAGTTTTCGTCGTGCATATCCTATGTAGTCCCCGTTCTCGTTGCCGTCTAGAATTGGCCTATCTAGCTTCTAGCCGAAATTGATCGACACGAGAACCACTCCATCGGAAAATCCCCCTTTGACCTTTCATGGTGACAAATATCTTGCCTCGCAGATGGCTATTCCGGTGGCGGTAAGAGCTTGACGTCCCAGAACAGCTATTCGAGAAACTATACAAAAAGCATAGAGGTTGTTCGTTTGCTTCCCTGGATTTCCTTGGTGAAAGACGCCATGCGCACGGTAGGCGTGGGGTTGTTGTGTAAGCAGCCAATTACGGAAATCCGCTTTTCCTTTTTGCGTGACAATGGATGAAAGCAGGAATGCCGTCCCACCCGCGCGCTCCCCGATCGGGACTACAGATACACAAAAGGGTGTTGTGCAGTAGAGGCGCGGACGGCATAGATCCTTCATCGCCGAATGCGCAACCCACAGGGGCTTGATGAGCTATTTAACAGGTTTAGTTGCTTCCTATTCGTGTATTAGCGCTACCAGAAGTGGTCTGCCGTCCCGCGTTTAGACCGAATGAGAAATGCAAGAAACGGACCATGCACCTTGCATCTATATATTTGGTCATGCACCATCATGCATAACTCTGGATCGATGAAATTGATGTCTCATCGGGAAGGTGGATCAGAACAGTTTTAAGCTTTCTCTTCTTTCTTTTTTCGAGGGTCACCAGCCTTCCACCAGGCCTTCTCCCTTACTCTTCTTCTCCGTTGGCGTGTTGCGATTTCAAACATCTGATTCGACGGAGACGAACTTTTGGATCGACGGGACAGCGTTCGCTACTGTTAGAGACTACTTTGGTATGCACAAATATGCTTTGCTCGGACGAACCAGGGAACGGAGCGAGGCCAGACCGTTTGTGGGTTCCATGGACGAAACGCATTGAGCTTCGGATCGTCATATCCCGGCAACCAGGGTTTGGCCATCATGGGTGCGGCGCAAGCCCGTTGCCCCAATTCACTTCTCAACCGCCAACTACACGCACCACACATACGCGGCGTATGTCTTCTTTCTTCCCTCGTCTACGTCTACATATTCTAGCTTCTTTGGCCCCCTTCGAATACCCTGTGGGTCTGAGGGACTGCTGATATCTGCCTTAACTTGCTTTGACCAGCTTCTGGAAAGCGTTTTTACTCTCTGGATCCTTGTGCCTGTTTCTCCTGCGGGGAAATTTCACAATACTATTTGTTATAAGCAAGGCTTCTGCCATGACTACTTCGGAGCATGCTCCGTTGCTCGAGGCGAAGCTTCCTCATTGTAAGGACACATCGCTCCTGTCCATGTCCCAAAATCCGAGACTAATTAGAGACGCCCTTTGGGAGATGCAGCAGCAGCATTCACCCGAGCTCGACATGGCAAGACTGGACGGCAGCTACCGCAAGCCATCGCGCACCGGGGCTACAGGGCCAAATACCCCGAGAACACGATGACTGCCTTCACAGAGGCAGTCAGAGTCGGCGCGCATGCTATCGAAACAGATGTCCACCTATCAAAGGACGGCGTCGTTGTGTTATCTCATGTAAGAACTTCGATTCCACCAACCCCAGCGGGCTGTAGGAATTGCTGACGACCCGACCCCACGGTTAGGATGCGACGCTCAAACGGTGTTTTGGCCGGGAGGGAAAGATATTAGATTTTGACTGGAGCTATCTGAGCAGCCTACGGACACTACAGGAGCCGCATGAACACATGCCGAGATTATTTGATCTTTTGGAATACCTTGCGTCCCCGGGTTTAGAGAATATTTGGTTAATATTGGATATTAAGGTACGGCCTCTACTATCGCATTCTTGTCAGTGTGGGGATGGTGTAGTGTTCATTTTAATCCCTATGTCTCAACCCAAGCTAACAGGTTATTGGGTTCGTTGAAGGTCGATAATGATGCCGACGATGTTATGAGGCTAATAGCGAATACGATACGGCAAGTACCACCGGGTATGAAGAGACCATGGCCGGAGCGAATAAATCTTGGTTGCTGGACGGTAAAACTTCAGATCAGGAATGAGGGGACGGATTCACCATGACTAACCTCTGAAATAGGCCAAATACCTTCCTCTCTGCGAAACGTACCTACCCAATTTCCCCATCTCGCACATCGGCTTCAACATATACTATGCGCGACGATTCCTTAAGTCGCCCTCTGTCTCCTCCTTCAATCTCCTCCAAAGGGTCATGGTAGGACCCTTGGGCCACCGCTTCCTTTGTGATGCCCATGCGGCCGGCCGCTCGGTCTTTGTCTGGACCGTCAACGACGTGGGCACAATGCGGTGGAGCATTCGCCGCGGTGTCGACGGCGTGTTAACAGACGACCCAAAGAAGTTCCTCGATGTGTGTCGTGAGTTTCGGGAGGATATATATCTTGAGGAGGATCGGTTGACTGTGAGGCAGTACCTGGGTCTTGTGGGATTTAATATCGTGGCAGCGGTGCTTAATTTGTTATTTCGGTGGCGACATGAGTTGCGGGATCACATGAAGAAAGTGACGGCGAAGAGGAAGACTATGGGGACCGGAAATGGGAATGGTGCAGCGGCATGCCCTGGTGATAGGAAACAGGGGGGGGAACAGGTAGATGAGGATAACGATGGGTAGTGGGTAGCATATAGAACAGACGGGCGGCTAAAAACTCATACTCATTTGGTTGGTTCTCTATTTCATGGAGTTGGAAAGCGTTTTGGGGTTGGTCTACTACATGATGAGCTCACGACTATTCCTGTCCTAGCTCCCGTGGAGGTTTGGTTTGTCTTGTGGTGGCTCATGTGCGACCTCTGCTGTAGCCGATGGGCCGATAAGTGGATACATGAAATTAGCCATGCTTCAGGCGGGAATCCTTGTATTACTTTGCAACTACGATGACAGATGACTCTCCTACGACTATAAGGTTATCGAGCTGTCCCCTATCTTCATCATACTTGGCATCAGACCCCTTGTTAGTCCAAGCGTGAAAGCCTGTCATGGTGTCGTGTGTGGCTGAGTAGTTGTCGAGTGGCTTATTCGGCCAGCCTATCAGGAGTTCATATTTTTTTTTTTTAGGCAGACTCTCAAGACCACCGCTGTGCCAGAGGGACGCGTAAAGTGGCGTTCAAAATACATTCGCTGGGGTCGTTTTCCTGACGGGTCGGAGCAAGACGACAAAGCACCTGCATATGCCTACAAACAGGATATGATCGACTTGAATTTCGAGCTCCGGATAATATCGAAGCCTTCCCTGTGCAAGCACCCGAATATTACTCAACTCCTTGCTGTCTGCTTCGGTGCTCCATCTGAGAAATCCGAACGACTCAGGGGATTTGCAGAACCAGGCCTCATCGTAGAACTTGCGCACGAGCGGTTCCCGGATTTGGCCTCATTCTTCGATAGCAATAGCATCCGGGGCGGCCTCACCGGCTGCCTTATGAGACTAGTGCATCCCTGATCGCAGACATCACCGATGGGGTTCAGATCTTGCATGACCATGGCCTCATTCATGCGGATCTCAGGCTGGGAAATATACTTCTCCCGAACAGTGCTTCACAGTGTGGGTTAGTCGCCAAGATCGCTGACTCCGGTTTCGTTGGTATGGTTACCTACACTCATAACGGCAAACGGGCCCCTCTACCGGACGCGCGACCTGAGGCGGCACGCCAGAATGGAACGCGCCCGAACGTTTAAAAAAGAGTGATCGGTGGAATCCACATATAACTCTCTCGATTATCCCCAATGCAAGCCCTTGCGAGACATCTGCTCCTTCGGTCTTCTTGCAACTTACATTGCGCTTGACGACCAACCACCAAAGCAATATGCTCCAAGTCCCGCCCATGTCAAGCTTTCTAACAAGATGCTTGAAACAACTATATTTCAGATTGAGCAATACTACAGGTCAGACGAAGTCCCCCAGGTCACTCAAGAGCGCAGCCATGGTCATTGCTCGCAAAACTCTGGTGCTTGATCCGCAAGCACGTACAGAATCCCTAAGATCTTTGGAGATCAGGGAAATGCTATTTAATGACGCGTGAGCTTCCCATGTCAGAGTGGAAATTCGAAATGGTGATAACAATTACCTAGGGTTTGCCCTTCACGCTGGCGCACTGAAATGTTCGTTCTGAATTTCAATCTGTTTCCCCAGTCAGCACATGAATTTCGATGCAGTAGGCTACACAATGCGTATTGGAAATCTCCACCTCCATTTCGAGCGAGGGTATACGATTCATTTCGAAAGCTTGCAGAGGGCCCGCCGGGTGTGTCTGGTCTGTACGCTGATCCTGAGATTTGGGCTCTGCTCGAAGCTCCAGGAAGCTGATTGAGGGCCCCCTATGGCCCCTTTATTCAACTGCTTCTCTCTTAGGGCCGAACGAAGGCGAGGTTGCAGTTATTGGAGGGCGGAGAAGGTGCAAGCTGGTAGGAGAGTGGTGAGAGGACTAGGCAGGACGCCTTACCGGATGTAGAAGCTTTCACACTTCCTACTTATTAACGATTCGGCAACGTTAACACACTTAATACTTAATACCTGATCTCTGGCTTCAGTCTTCAACTCTCTTCCATTGTCAACCCAGCTCCATTCTACTTTCTACTCTGCATATCCTCTTGGAGGTCCAACACCGGCGCCTTCGATATAATGGCTGCGAATCACCCGAAAATGGATATCGGCGAATTGAAATGCGATCACACGTGGGTGAGGGCTGGAATTCATGGGGTTATTAAGAAAACAATTGACGACAAACTGGTTGTCAAGTATGCGGCTACGTATCAAGATGAAAAACATCGATCTCTTCAACAATATTCTGCGGTTTCCTATGCAAAAGAGAAGGAAATATACGAGCACCTTGGCGATCACCCCTTCATCTTAAAATACTATGGTGAAACGAAAGTGGTACTTGATAATGGGGAGAAGATGGCACTGGTGTTCCAATATCACCCAGCGGAATCGCTCATGAGAGCGATATATGAAAATTTAATGGATAACTACGCAGAAAAGAAGATGGAGTAAGTAACTAATCTTCTTAATCCCACATCGAGAGCTAATCGTCGATAGGTGGTTTATACAGATCGCAGAGGCTGTCAGATACATCCATTCCAAGGATGTCCTCCATGGCCTCATCGAAATTGACAACTTTCTTATCCAAAGTGATGGCGCTCTAGTATTGGCCGACTTTGGAGAATCGATTATTCATGGGAAAAGAGAGAGAATGGGCTGGAGTTTCAAGTTTGGAATGAACTACACAAAGGAATGCGAAATTTATTCGATCGGTACACTCATGTACCAGATCAGCACTAATCAGCAGCTTTATCCAACGGAATCACAGGAGGAAATTGCCGAGCTCTATCGTGCTGGGGTCATTCCTGATCTAACAGCTGTGACTATACCGGGTATAGCCGATATCATTGAGAAGTGCATGACAAAAAAATACAACAACGTTGAAGAGCTTCTACAAGATCTACGTGAGTTTCCCCATTTGGTTAACCCCTCAAGGTAGTTCGATGTTCAGCTAGTATTAGTAGAGCGAGAAACAGCTAACGCTACTGGCACGCACTTAGGCCCTGTCGTTGCTGCAAACAAGTCGATCCCTACCTCTGCCTTAACGACGTCGTAAGACTATGACCACCAACCTTAATACTCTGGTCATGCTCAGGAGTTAGCGTTAGCCTATCTACTCTACTCTCTCCTCTCCTGTATTCTAGTTAATCAATCAAGCTCACCCGCTTACCACTCTAAGGCTTACAGTCCTAGGCTGGAAGTTTGCGTACACTTCGGTAATAATTTGACCCGTGTTCCTTAATAGTGTATACAAACTCCCGAACCCTGACTGTATAACCAAGAGTCATTTATCAATTCGGCCCTTAGACATCTCACAACGGTGGACTACTGGACGGCATCAACTTGGCTTGAATTCCAGACAGCAATAGCATTTCTATCAAAAACAAAAACAGTCACTACCCCTGGCATCTCCACCCCAGCGACATAATTCTTTCCAAGCCACCACACATTCGGTCCCCAACATAAATGAGCCAAAAGTACTACTACCGGGTCCTCAGCCATCCTGTCTCGCGTCGGGCATTTAACCAGTACCGGATGTCTATGGGCATGGGTGTGATATTAGCGTTGATGTCTAGTAACGTGGGCAAACAACAGAAAGCATACCGATCCCTCAGCCGCAGTACTGCACATTGGGCATGGTCCCCTTATTGTGGTTACCCCGAAGGTACCCCACTCAATATACTCATCGCACACATTATTACCGCTTTCCTTCTCGCAGTTGATTTGGCTCTTTGTGTACTCGTCCATACCTGGATTCGCGACTAGATATTTGGTGATCTTGTTCTCGATGTGGGATTCGTCCTTGGGCAGGCGGCATTGCGAATACTTAAAGGGAAATTTTGAGATAACACACATGGTGGTTTTCGACTGGAAAGGGGTAAAAAAAAAATATTGATTTTGGGGGTAGAAGATGTCGATTTTTGGGTGGGCTCGATAGTGAATGAAGTCGAGAGTATCCTTCAAAATTGAGCTATGGAAAAGGAGCTTATATATCCCTCTGAAGGGGTACGTTGGTCGACTCATGGCGTCAAAGGTCATCGGCCTATGGCGGTCCGCAGATTCAGTATTGGATATCGACAAACAACCCCTTAGGTCATGGCATCACCGCCGGCTAGAACACACGATTGTCCAAACACGATTGAGGTCGCCCAAGTTGATTAGGCGTTTGTACCTTCTTAGAAAGGCCGAAGGGCAACGGCGATAGCAAATATGCTGGTGGGAGGATGGACGAAGGCGATGAGGAAGAGCCAGCAACGTCAGGTTTCATGTTTGTCTTTTCCCGGAATAACATCCATACCATTGACCCTGAATTCCCCGATAGCTGGCATTGGCGCAGTAAAGGCGAGCCCGACGAATTGGCTAATCTTCTCATGACTCCACCGCTTCTCTAGCCAAACACAGTCATCGATAGCAGTGGTGTGGACCTAAGAGGCGCATCGGCTCGTTTATCTGGTGGAAACCCATTGGCGAATTTGTATCTGAGACCTCATATCAGAGTGGAACTTAGTTTGTCGTATCCGCTTTGCGATGAGTTCCTTGTTTGTTTTGAATGCATCGCAGTTTGCGCCTTTGCGCCGGTGATGTAGTTGCTGTCGTCAATCATCACTCCAAGCATCTGTTGGCCATGACACCTCGGTGGAGTTCCTGGTCCCTCCTGTTGCCATCAATCCTTGAGATCACCCTATTCATCCTGGGACTACCGTTGGACCCGGTTTGGTTTATGCAAGTGAGCAGGAAGCCGACACACCAAGCGATACTAGAATGCTAGTAAAAAATCAAGAAAAGGGGTATCAACCTAACCAAAAATATGGTGCATGACTGTCTGGTACATTCAAGCATTCGTAAAATGGTATATGCAGGTATTGCGGATGAAGATTGACTAAAAGTATTGAAAACTTGTAACTAGTGAGGATGGAATATCAAACAAGCCTGTCACCCATTAACATTGCGGTACTGTGGAGGTTATTTCTATGCCACGGAAGTGGTAATTTTATTAGCTAGTTGTTAGTCATTCTCTTAGCAAGAGTAGCTTACCTACCACACCCGCGACCTGCTTAATCCAACCATCCTTCTACCTACCGGTTGAGCTTATGCCTCCACAGTTCCACAGTACTCAATATTACACGGTACTCAACAGCACACGGCACACGACTACATACCGTAACCCTTTTACAGAGAGGCTATGGAAGGAGCAATGGTGGGCATGTAATTAAGATATAATCAATTAATTGTTACAGTTATCTGGTTATATGGTTGAGTTAAGGTATTTTTTATAGATGCCTGGTGTGATATTGCCATCATGGTGGGTATGTTGATGTCAGCATGCGAATCTCTGCGAAGGTTCGCCATTTCAAGTGACTTGAAAAAACAAGAGGGACTTGTAACACGACGAGGCATCGCGTCCGGAAGCAGCCCTTTCCTGTTATCACGCCCCGAGAGACCAACGGTGAGAAAGGGGAAAAGGATAGTCGAGAAGGCAAAGGGCAAAGGACGGCGCGGGTATACAACGGTGGCCGGTCCCTTCTCACTGCCATTTTTTCAAAAAAATTTTTGGATGCTGTGGCGGCTAGCGACCGAGGTAGAGACGAACGAAGGCAGGCTGTAGAATCTTCAGTAATAGAATGTCGATTAGACCTTGTACGCATTTCTAGAGGAGTAGGGGTAGATAGGAGAGGGATTGGGGTCTTTCATAAGTAGCTAGTGAGGCCGGTGAGGATGTCGTGGGCCGGCTAAGGTGCTTGGACATCCCAACACATTGGTAGTGGCCTCGCGACTCCGCTTACGACTCATTTACCGTCCGAGGGCGTTGCGCAGTGGCGTTACGTGACCACAGAAACCCACAGAAACCGGATAGAAGAGGAAGTTGCATTCTAGGTAATTCTCGACGGGTGTTAGCGTAGCCACCAGACATTTTTGCGCGGGCACCGCTTTGCGCGGCCATCAACCCCATACCCTATCCCCACACCATACCCCCCACCCCATCCTGCATCACATTATACCCTATCCTGGATCTTTCAAATTCCAGCTTGGTGGTTGACCAAATCACACTCTGCTATAAATGAATAGGAAGTACTATTCTTCTCTCAGCGTGTGTCTTTAACCTTCATGTAGAACGCCGAGCATGTTGTTATGATATACCTAGCTACCAGAGTTCGGAGCCAGTTTCAAAGTCCACCGCATATGGAATGCCGACGGATTCCGCCAGTATTTTTGGCATGGTAGCGCTCTCTCCGGGAACCTTGCGGCTATCCCTTCGGGCCAAAATGAGTGCCCAGTGATAGACTGCGCCATCTGACCAGCTGCCGCCGCATGCGTAAAGGGCAACGTAGAGCCTACGCTTATCTGAAGTGGGCATCCTGTGATAGAGAGTGTCAATAGATGTTCTGAAGAGAAGGTAGTCGTTAGAAAGGTTATACTTAGAGGCGCAGCGCTATTGCAAATAAGAGAGCTTTTGTATATATTGCGGAGACCCCGTAACGGGATGGGAGCCATTTCAATACGAATGTTGTTGCAATGGGGAGTATTCCTTAAATGCAGCCGAATGCGCAGTTCTGGTTGGATTTCACTTGGCTAGAGCTTTGGGCGGCCTAGCGTCCTTAGCATCCTAGAACGCGTGGGGAAAGTTTGAGATAAGGTCCTGCTGCCTATCAGTGCCTGCTATCTTGCCCAGATGACATCAGGGCTAGGCCAGTCGGTTTTCTCTTACCTGATTGTGGCCATTCGGCACCTGAACCGAAGGAGGTTATCATCAGCGATCTGTATTTACGGCTGTCTCCATATACGCGTCCGTCCAGCCTAAAATTATGCTGCAAGACCCCTCTCCTGAGGCAAACGGCCCCATTGGTAATCGGAGACTGGCATTCTAGCTACCTCAGTGCGGCGATCAAATTTTATTTCTAGAAGCGGGGTAATATAGAACCGCTCCAAACGGGACATAGATGTTAGAACGTTGGTTGATCAACCGCGTCTTTCATTTTCCGACCGATTACTTTTACGCTTAAACGAGCCAATAGCGATATTTACATGGGTTACATAGGTGCCAAGTAGCCAATCCTACATTCCCATTTAAAAGATCTCCTGTATTTCCAGCGAAAGTATCACCACGTTGGATTCAGCCATCTGGTTCACTAGTCCTATTTTCTAATACCAAAGCCACAACGAAGGGCATCACCACCCTCAGTACCTACACTTCGCGGCTCTGATATCGCCTTGCTTACAAACTCGAATAACGCTAGGTTTTCCTTGCCGAGACCAACTATCGAAGCCTCGCTGGAGCCGGTGGAAGTTGCTTCTACGTCTGATCCGCGGCAGTTCACAGCCATTCGTTGCCGCATAGTTTTTAATATGGATACCCCGCTCGGGAATTTGTATTCGAAGATCTCTCCCTATCAAACATTAAATATCTTGACTAATAGATAAACAAAGCAAGTATTGATCTTGCAGACTCCCCCGTTGGTGAAGATATTTCGCCCATTGTGGCAGACGGTGAATGCAAAACAGGACTGTAGAAATGCAATGCGAACGCGACCAAAGAAACACGACTGCAAAAATGCGAGAAACGCCACCGAAACAAGGTCGTAGAAAGCGACCAGAGAAATAAAAGCAAAAAAACATCCCGATATCCCAGACAGGCAGAGATAAAACTAATGAAAATGGTTTGTTCGCAGCAGCTGGAAACGGTGCACCACAGTGATCAACTCCATGCACAAGCATGGAGGGAGTCGATCAAAAGGCAAAATAAGTATAATCGCGGTCTGACTCCTTAGAGCCGTTTCAGAGATTAAACTATTGAAGAGTCAGCAATACATGGGAAGAGGCGAAGTGCGCGGGAAAAGTCGAGTACTAGAGGTAAAGAGGTAAGAGAGATAAAGAGAAGCGAGAAATACCTGGAAAGAACAGATACTACACTTGAATCTAGCGATTTCTCAGAATGACTTGCCTAATACGAAATGTGGTTTTGGTCGGGGCCTAAGATGGTTGAGGTGTTCGTGACGTCCAATCCTTCTATCACACCGCGAGCTTACCTTAATACATGTAGGAAGGTGGTTGCTGAGCCCCGCGTTTGGCAGAGCGCCTATATCTTCTTACCTGGCTCTACTTTCTCTGGGAGTCGAAACACCATGCTTCGGTGTTCAACAGCTAAGTGCCCGAGAAGCCTTCTGGCATGTTTTTGGCACTAGTAGCATGTGGCAGCCTTCTCTTGTCGATGCTTCGGCCGCCATAGCTAGTTTCATTCTACTCTGGGGCATATAAGCTCCTTGATATCCCCTAGTTTGTATGCCAGCTAGTGAGCAATTCGATGTGTGCAATTTAACCTATTTACATGCTTCGTGCCTCGTAACTTGCTTCTAATAAATATAAGATTAGTCTCGATATTAAAGCCACGCTAGATCATGGGGTAAGCGAGCTTCATTTTTCTAATTATTTTAGTTTGTAGGTGTATTAGGGCAGGCTGGTTCGGCGAACTACTCGGCTACTCGCCGTGTCAACACGCAACGGGGATTCATGCACGAAGTGCTTGAAGTACCCCGGAAGTTTGCGGCTGAGCATACAGTTGAAAAACTCAAATGATGACCAAACGGAAATACACCTAGTTTGAGGAGCGAGCGATAGTGATCACACTCGAAAGACAAGGAGCCTCGTGAGAAGCCTCGGGTAGCAAGTCGCCTTTACTCACAATGCGGGTGAGCTGAGGCGCAGGGGACTAGTAGCAGGGTCTGGTTTATTAGGTCCCTTTTCTTTTGATTTCACCGCCGATCGGCCTAGAATGGTGCCGATCAAAGCCACGTGACTATGCATCGTTGGGCCTTCACCAACGAGTGCAACAAACCCCTCCATGTCCATCCTCAACGCTAGGAGCTGTACCTGTACCTACTTCGATACGCGTTTTTGGCTGGCATTAACTGCTCGGAAATATCATGGACGAGTATACGGACAACTCACTCTCATGTCTTATAGACAACAAACGAGACTGGGATCTGTTCAACGATCACATAGACTATTATCAATCAGATCAATCAGTGGCAGAGAACAAGAAGCCATGCATAGAGTTGTCGCTTAGCTCACCGGAATGGTCTGACAGGCAAGGCTTCTCTAGCCCTTCTACAGCATATTGGTGCAATAATCCAGAGGAAACAGGTTGGATCGGCCCACCGGCGTCATGTGTTGCTGATCCCTCTTGGTCTGCTTCAAACACCATTACTTATGGGGATGTATTAGACCAGAGCTCTGGCAATGCCATCGCCGCCGTGTATCCAGCAGCGTTCGAATATTCTGCCAACCAGGAGCAACTTGGAGTTCCTTCTGGTACTTCTCTAGGTGCAGATTTGTCTGAATACGAAGCCCAAATAGCCACTCAGCCGACAATAACACAGCATGATCAGAACAAGACGACGTTTCCCTCCGAAACATTGATATATCCACCAATAAGCATTCAAAACTCTCCGGCATATCCATTTTCAGCGTCGGAATCTTCCCTGATCCCATCCACTTGGGTTTCACAAACTAGCTCGGGCTCGACATCACCAACTCAACTTGTTGAGTACCAGGACAAAATTACACTTCATGGGTTATCCGGAAATGAGCCAGATATTCGAGAGTTTTTCGATGAATCCAATGGCAGTTATACTTCCTCCGATATGCAGGGTGGTTCTCGACAATTCACGAGCCCACAAGACGCACCCAGGATTAGGTCTTTTAGCTTGGCGCTAGACGACACGGAAAGCTCGGATCTTATGGACTGCTTGCATACGGGTACTAAGCCGGAGCAACTCTCTTCTCGGGCAGCACTTGTTAGTGGGTTCTCCGAGAAACCGTACGACACTTGCTTTGGAATGGTAAGTGACTAGATTATTGTGGAAAGCAAAAACTGACCCCTTTAGGTTATTTTGAAAGTCTCTTGCTCCACTGAACTAGAGGGAACCACAAGTCGTATACCCCTGAGCACTCAGATGTGCGGAAGCTTGTTAAAGTTTTATTACGAGGTCTCCAACAAATATGCCGGCCTTGTAGACTCACCAACATTAAGCAGACTTAATCAGGATTTCTTAGTCACACTTGCAGCAACACTCATCGCGCCAAAGAGAGAAAAGGAACAGAAGCAGCGACTGAGGCCGAGAGAAATCGCCGTCGAGATCGTCATCTACGGGTTTCATGAAGATATGGATGCTGTTGGGAACTCTCTGTCCGAGGGCTGTCTCTATCTCCAGCATCCAAAGGAATGGGACACCCGTGTGGTTTATGTTAACCCCCAGTACTGGATACGTCCGGGCTCTCAGATGCCGAAGGTTGAAGGCATGTCCTTTGTGGCTGCTTCGAGTTTTGCTCCGTGCAGAGAGTCGCTGGATGAAACACGCACAAATCAGCTGCTTCGACTTTTTGATTGCGCTAATGGCCCGACCATATATTCTGAAGTGAGGCCAAGCCATCGTCTACGAACTCATCTGCAAGAGTGGGTAATAGCTTCCGGGTAGTGTAACTTATGCTAACGCGAGTACAGTCATCAAATGAAGGCGCTTGCTATGATGGCAGAAAAAGAACAGGGCGCTGTTGAGGGTGCCAATTTCAAAACTTTGTGGGAAGTTTCAACTGACCTCTGTGGGCAAACCAGGTACGGTAGCTCTTCTGAGAAATTCCTTCAATTGATTGCATCGAACTTAACGGGTCTGGCCATATCAGCTATCGCCACGTTATTACGGGGAGGGCTCAGAGCACTCCTACCTTTTTTTATGGCGGATTACTAGCTGATGTGTGTTAATATTCCGGTATTATTATCTATATTTATCTAATCTGTATCAGGAGATGGGCCTGGGTAAGACACTGAGCATCCTGGCTCTCATTTCCTGGTTCCTTGACATACTAGGAAACGAGTCACCATCGACACAGGAGTCTGTTCCTCGTGCGACCCTGGTTGTAGCACCAAAATCGAGTATGATGCATAAGACCTGAACTCCCTATTTATTTTCTAACATTTCTTAGCAATCCCCGGATGGCAACAGCAAATCCAAAGGTATCGCTTCTTTCCATCGACATTAGTGCAAATCATTTAACCATTAATTTAGGCATATTCACTCTGGGAAGGTACGCATGGCCTTATATCATGGCTCTAATCGGCATGCACTTTCCACCAACTTGCTTAGCTATGACATTGTCCTTACAAATTATGAAACATTGAGGTCTGAGTTCACTGGTAGAGGTCAAGACAGCCTCCTTTACTCGGGGGAATGGGCTCGAATTGTCCTTGACGAAGGTGAGCCCGACTATCCACTTTAACTAAGGGGTCCCTTGTATATATCCTAATAGATAATCATCAACTCTAGCACACCATATTCGTAACCGCTCGTCGAAAACATTTGAGGCTGCTTCTGCAGTCCGCGCCAGGCGTCGGTGGTGCTTAACCGGAACGCCTATCCACAACCGACTGGATGATTATGGAGCATTACTAAGCTTTATTAAGGTTCCTCCATTTACGAGCAAAGCCTTGTTCGACCATTGGTTGGCCAGTCCAATAAGTAACAACAAACCCGAAGGTCTCCGGAGACTAAAGGAGCTTGTTGCTGCTACTTGCCTTCGAAGAACCAAAGATACTGTCAAGGACCAACTGAAGCTTCCTCAGCGTATAGACAGGGAGGAAACGATCGAGTTGGATAGGAGTGAGCAAGAGTTGTATGATTTCTTCAAAGTTCGAACATCTGGCCTGGTTGCCGGGATGTTCTCCAAGGAGAAGTGGGCCGGCCAACAGCACCAGGGCAATATCTTGCCCTTAATTAATTTCCTAAGACTAATATGCAATCACGGGGAACAGCTCCTCCCTCTTCCTGCTCTGGAAGTGTGGCTTAGCCGGGACGCCTCTCCATTGGACTGGAATATTATGTGTAGCAACGACAGACGCTGTGCGCTCTGTAAAGTCGACATCAGCAGGGCGCAGTGTACAGATACCCTCCGGTGCGAATTCTGTCTCCATGTAGTTTGTTCGAAGTGTGCAGCAACAGATGACGAAGAAAACTCCATGGACGAAGATTGGTGCCCATTATGCAGCAGGGAATCTGCAAATTCTAGGAGCCAGCAGTTTGCAAGCTCGTTTTCAAGAGACAGTGACTTGATAGCAGTGGACTACCGGCCTTCCACGAAAGTCAAAGCCCTGATAAATAACCTCCAACAGGAGCAGCGCCTCAATAATGCTGATTTGGAAGAAGCTCCTACTAAGAGGCACGCATCAACCCATATGTAGCAGTATGGGTGGATTTATTGACAATATGTTAGTGTCGTTTTTAGCTTCTGGACTAAGATGCTTGACAGGATCGAGCCTGCTTTGAGAGTGAACGGCTTTTTATTCCAACGGATAGACGGCCAGAAGTCTCTTGAACAGAGGATTAGTGCGCTCGATGCATTCAACAACGACCCAGCTTTTACGGTGATGCTTGCTAGTATTGGGAGCATCGCGGAAGGGTATGACCACACCTTCATACGATAAAAGATGATTTTGTGCTCACTTCTTCATGTGATCACTTAGGGTCGATCTCACAGCTGCGAACTATGTGCACCTCATTGAGCCTCAATGGAATCCTATGATGGAAGAGCAAGCTCTTGATCGGGTTCACCGAATAGGACAAAAGCGAGATGTAATAACAACCCGCTATATTGTAACCAGCTCCATCGAAACAGTGCGTTTTTTTCCCCAGAGCTCCCAGATCTTGTCTTCAATTTGTCTTGCTGGGTCGAGGCTCACACACATGTAATTTAGTATGTTCAAGAGACCCAACGGCAGAAATTGAACCTGGTCGAACAATGTCTTGGGGATGTGGCGCTAACTGAGAGAGCGGTTGGTGAATATCGGTGGAAGGTTAGTACTTTCTGAGGATTTGTATGGGCACCATTATGGAGCTAATGTGCCAAGCAGAGGCTGTTGGCGACTTTGGAGTAGATTACATAACATTGTGCCAACCGTCGCTTCAGTATCTGCGAGAATGCACGGGATGTCTCTAGGCGGTCTATTCATGACATCGAGCCCGAGGGGTCGAATTCGACTGCCCTCCACCAAGTTCTGATACTAGAGAGATATTAGTGTAAAGTAGATAGCGAGTAGTAAGTAAATTCGGAATCACTATATCCCAGCCCATAGTCAATCCCCGACTGCTTGCAAGTGGACTCATGGCCTATACTATCGGCTTGCCTCTGAGGGAGCTACAGTAAAACTCTACTAGCAAGTGATTAGAGCCTAGCGGTGTGCATGGCGTGATACCTAACTACTGCTCCTTGATATCCCCTCGTTTGTACGCAATCCAATATATGCAATCTAACCTATTTACATGCTTCCTCTGTGCCTCGTAACCTGCTTCCAATTACCAGATCGTGCCTCCATTTGCTCAGCTTGATCACATCCCGATGATGACGGTTTCGGTAGAATTTAGGAGCTTGGGTCATCTTGTGATTCCTTTCTTCTCTGCTCTTCTGCCCAGTTCACTAGCTGATCCCATGTCATTCCTAGCCATTTCGAGATGTTCCGGGCGCCCCGTTCCATAGACGGAGTTCTTGTCTCTTCACGCTGATACCTATGGTTCTCTTTGTCTCGTTTGGCCTGAACAGAGGCATTCGGATCCGCGCCGGACAAGAGGAGAAACCTCATCAACTCGGCGGCTGCTTCACTTGTTTTCGTTGCAGCTATATACAGTGGACTTCTTTTGTAGCGGTTGATCGTCTTTTCCAAGTTGACGTCGGCACCGCATTCAACCAGCGCTTTCGCTAACACAACAGAGCAAGTCGTCTCCGCTACTGCCTTTAATGCGGCTCCCAAGTCCACCAAGCTGAGTTTTCCAGAAGAAGCTCGCTCTTTCCAGAGGTTTGACAACCGTATCTGTTGCATAGGACCCTTTGTGGCCCTAATAAGGGGTGGACTCGTGATGCACGGATCCCCATACCACCGGGATTTTGAGAAGTTCTTCTCCCAGATTTCAAATACTTCTGCAGTACTAAAGCTCATTGCAGCTTCATGAACTTCCATATCCCTATACGAGTTACAGGGTTTGGTTTGGATTTCGGCAAAAATCCAGCTCAGAACCTCTATATTATCGCCTTTCATAGATTCAGCGATGATGCTGTACCAGTGATAATCTGTGGGAGTAAGAGTCTTGAGTAGAAGCTGAACCATTGCCAAAGGTCCGGTGAATGCAGCCAATTTTCTCAGCTCATGTTTGACCTCGGGAGGCAGCTTGTGAAATTGCGGCAAGAGGCGGCCCACTTCATCTAGTTTGCCCAATGTAATCAAATCGAATAATAATGGTTGAATCTCGTTGTCATTGGGATTGTCAACTGGTTGATTCAGGTTTGGGGCACCATGTTGATGGCACCGAAGCCAGTGCTTCTGGAATTGGCTTTGTGACTTAAATCCCATAGTGGCAAAGGTACATGTCGGAACCGTACATTTAAATGGACGATCGTGACAATCGACGTGGCTATCGCGAAGTGATCTGGTTTCGAAAGCGATTCGCTGAGAATGACAGACTAGATACTTGCATCTGAAAAGAAGTGCTCCATAGTGGCCCTGTAATCTTGAACAGTTACAGTTTGTAGAGTGTCCTGATCCGGGGCAGAGCATCGCTTCTAACTGTTCGTAGATGCATGCTGAAGAGTATGACAAAGTAAATGGGTCGGAATCCATCCACGAATCGTCTGTGTTCCAGCACCTTTGTTAGTTCTAAACTAATAATATCTCTCGTAGCTTCTACATGTAAATATTATGGGGAAAAGGATTTCACATACCTTCATCAAACCGCCAGTCACCCACGTCAAGCTGGCGGAATTTCGAAGCGTGACACAACATAGTATACAACTTTGGCCACTTTTCTTTAAAAGTCTCAAGTTCACTATACTCCGGAGTGTGTTTGCTTAGGTCCTTATATCCCATATTCTCACGCTCAGTAATAAAATTTTCAAGCAATGTGATCAGCTCATCTGGCGGAGTTTGATTGCGAAGCATTCCCGCGCATTTTCGCACCAGTTCCACCCATTGAGAAGCCGCAAAGGCATGTAGACGATATCCACCTGAAATTATATTCTCGGTTAAGTATCCCTTTTCTATTTCGGGGTTAAAGGGATCTAGGCAGAGATAGGTTAGGCATGTTGTGGTGAGGTCAACGGTCGCCTGCATCAAGCTGAAGAGGCTGTCAGTTTGTCGACCGAAAAGATATCTTTCGACTCATTAGCTGTGAAGCCTCTATATATTGCGGCATAATGGCTTACTCCATTACTGTGAAGTGTACAAAATGCAGATGGTCGCCGAGGACCTCTACAATAGGACCGCAGAGTTGAGCAATATTGAGGGAGCCCTCAATGCGAGGCAGGTGGTCCAGCCGACCAGGCACAATGCATAATGCTTGTTCAACTTCGTTGCGTGTGAGCGGCACAGGAGAACATCCTATCCATCCCAAAACTCGTCTTGCTCGTTCTCGAAAATTTGGCTGTAAATTATCGAGTCGTCCGAGAACGCGAGCATACCTTCACCATGAAATGTTATGTTATAGCCCGTAATTGGTCAAGGGAAAAGTAACTCACGCTTCATCCAAGCTCTCTGGAAGTATACTGAGTTCGCTCCGGATTAAATCAAGGTTATGGCACATCGTTATGCCGTCCATCACGATCCTTGTATACAGGAACATACCTGTACATGCCAAGTTTAGGGGGGATGCTTCGAATAGACATGAAATCAGAGAGACTAATTTGTAGGACTTACCCTTAGCCTTTGCTGCTAGGGGTGCTAACAGAGCTTTTACCTCCGAGCATACCCGTGCGTCGAAATTGGAGTCACACAGCCATTGCTGGGTTCTGCTTGTAATATATGCTTGAAGGCATCCAGCATTCTTGTGGTCCACTCGGATGGTTTGTACATTGTCTTTCAGAATACTAGCAATATCATCTTCGAGTCTGCTACTTATTAGAAGTTTTGTTTTATTGCAGTGTTTTAAGATATCCAAGAGTGTACGGAGAGTTATTTGTCGCTCAAGCCGGGTGATCTCGTCCAGGCCATCCATGATAATGTATGTCGGTTCCGTACACTCCAATAATTTCGACAAGGTTTCTTGAACGAAGTTGGTGTTGTTTTTCAGATTTCTTCGGTCCGACTGAAACGCGTCGCAGAGGATACTTTGTAGGTTCCGATCCTCTGAGACAAGCTGAAAGATTAAAGAGTGGAAGATTGAGATGGTGGATGTGCTATTGCTTTCCCTATAGCTTAAGAAAGCAAAAAGTGTACCAGTACGAGTTAACGCCCTTGCTTTTTCCACAATCTGAGATGATAGATATGTTTTTCCTAGCCAGGGCTAGTATTAGCGCAGTTGCAGTGAAGGATCACGGGAGGCAGACGAGCCCAGCGTCGATGTTAACCGTAAAATAAATTAACGTAAAAACAGTTTCAAAATACCTGCTCCGGGTATGCCTTGAAGCCATACAAGCCTCGTAGTTGCATCATCGGGATCTAGCCAACTGTTGAAGGTCTTTTCTTTCTGTAGCCAACGCCCAGCATCCTTGCAACATGTTCTACGGAACCGGTCTAGCTCGCCATCATACAACCTTGGACGTATGTAAGCGTCTACGGACTCAAAGTCTTGGCGCTCCTGAAACTCCCGGGTTCGCTCGTAATGGTCCAGAGCTGCATTTCGTGCGTCGTGCGCCTCTGTGATATGTTCTAGGTTGACTTCATTGGACATAAGAAGCCCGTGCCGCTCTATATTGGCCGCAACTAATTCAATTCTCGTCTTGTGTCTAGGCCACACTGATTCAAATAGAAGCTCCCAGCCTGATAAGTTATGAGTGTCTGAGCCTTCGTGACGGTTTTCTGTAACGATAAGGGACAAGCTACTTACGCTTGGCACCAAAAAAATTCAGGGCGGTGAGATAGAAGTCGAGAATGTCCTTGAAAAAGAGACACAGAATGTCGTTGATACGGTCATTGGAGCTGAAAAGTTGAGCATACTCTCCAAATAGAGGTAGTTTTTCACCAATATCAGCCATAGCATTAACGACGGCATCGAAAGACACTATGAGGTTTTTGGTTGTCTGAAGAAGAAACCTTATTGGCCCCCATATCAGAGCAAGAATATCAGCTTTCGCCTGCACAAACGTATTGATCACTTCGCTATACTGTCTCAGTCGCTCGAGGTACGGCTCGATTCTGCGAAGATGTCGGAGATGGCCTCGCCTGGACTGTTCCTCTTGGAGCTTATCGGCAGCATCGTAGACCTCTTCTATACAGGTTGTTTTCTGGATCTCTGCAAACAGAGTTGGGTTCTTGAGGCTTCTCTGAAATTCGCATTTTGCGCGTTCGAAGGCCTCTTGGATTCGGTGGTTAGCAGCCATGATCGCGAACTATATGGGTTGAAAGGAATGAATATGCCAACGGTGATGTTGAGATATGACAAGCAGATCTCTGTAGCCTGCAATGCTGAATTGAGGCTGTGCCCATGTCCGCCTCGCCTCTGCCTTGGTCACTACTCAAGGCGAAGCTCCAAGTTTAAAGCTAGCCAATAGCGAAGAAGGGGCTCAGGATGCGCAACAAGCACGGCAGCACAATTGTAGCCAATCGCCTGTTAGATATCCAGCTTAAATTCTAGTACTATATGTTTTGATGTGAGACGATAGTCTAACAGGCCAAATTCACTACGACTCCCACCATGGCTTCTCAACCCCAAGTTTAGGGGGTATAACGTATTTTCACGGCGAATTCGCTTGACCCCATGAATATGCTTAGTAGTTTCTAGGGACGGTGCCGCGCAGCAAGGAAATAAGATGTGACCGGAGCTGAAAGCAAAGCACACCACCCTTCTCGACAACCACCCCACCAGAGCCTGCGCCCTATTTGCAGGCTAAACTACACTATACCCCTGGTATTGCAGCTGCCGCGAACAAGATATGTGGGTGCTAAGAAGTGCGATTGGGTGCTGTTGGGTTGTTGGGTTGAGAAGTGGAGAGGTTCTATTCCGTGAGTTGTGAGTTGTGTTGTGTTTTAAAACTAAAAACCAAGAATAAACTTTTGAGTGGGGTTCGCACGAGGGCTTGCCCTCAGCAACATTACTTTCCGACAGGTGCCTAGGAGGATGGGTGTGCCAAGGGGTGTCGAGAGTTTCGAGAACACCATCATAGAAAGCGACCAGTGAAACAATCAGAAGCACAAAAACATCTTCCCCAGTATCTCAGGCAAGCAGAGATAAAACTGATGAAAATGATTTGTTCACAACAGCTGGAGACAGTGCAAATACCAGCACCACAGTGATCAACTCCATGCACAAGCATAGAGGGAGTCAATTGAGAGACAAGAATAAGTATAATCACGATCTGACTCCTTAGAGCCATTTCAGAGATTAAACTATTGACGAGTCAGCGATGCATGGGAAAAATCGAAGAGCACGGTGAAAGTAGAGTAGTAGAGGTAAAGAGAAGCGAGAAATACCTGGAAAGAACAGATACTACACTTGAATCTATCGATTTCTTGGGATGGCTATCCTGATACAGAATCCAGTTTTGGTCTTGGGTGCTTGAGGCGGTATTTGGGGGTGCTTAAGAGGGCGCTTGAGAGAGTTGAGAAATAGAGGCATAAGCACAAACAGGGAGGATCTGTACGGTCTGCAATAAATGATGTTGTAGGTAAAAGGGCTCATGCTTAAGAGGGCGCTCAAAAGAGCACTCATGAGAGCAAATCATAAGGCCTCGAGAAAAATAGAGGTACGAGTAGAGAGTGGATCTGTTGCATAGCTCGCAAAGATATGTTGTTTTCTTTTGAATGGCTTGCCTAATGCCCCCCTCGGCCCGATGCAAAACACTCACTCCTTTTTGTCCACTAGGCGAATGGTAGACTAGCTTAAATATAGACCATGCCACACTATTCTTCCTGTTTTAGAGTTGCCTTCACAGTTGAAGATTGTTCTTTCAAAGTTGATTGCTTTATTACAGAGCAAGTAAAGCACTGGGAAACAGGTTCTACATGAAAAAGAAACATTGAAGTCTGTCCTAGAAGCAGATAGGTATCGTTTAACCCAATAACATCATTGTATGTGATATTGTCGAGCTGATGATCAGGATCCTGGAGAATAGCTGAGGGCAAATCCACTCCTGAACACCTGTTGGCCACTTTTACTGTTCTCATGCTGCGCTGCTCTTTCTTATCTCTGTTTTGCAAAGAAGTAACTGTATATAATGGTAGGATTGTCACCTCTAGCAAAATGTAATGCCAGTTTGACCTCTATTGACATATAAACTATTCCCTAGAAGCTCACACTATTTTCAGGAGCTCTTGCTGCTACAAACCTCCGGTGCACTCCATTATCGACTCAATTTCGGAGATCTTCCTACATGGCGATAAATGAGACCTCTGCGGTGTCACTCTCGTTGCAACCATAAACCCTTATCCCCACATGTTCCCTTGGTCTCTATTCCGATGTGACTCCGACACCTTAATTCTGTCTTTGGCGTCTACGGAATGCAGGAACTTGATAAAGTCACTTATGGCGAGACCAACTACTCGGAATATGAAAGTTTGGGGAGCGATAACGTGTCGTTAACTACTTTGTTGATGACAGTAATTGTCACTTGACGGGTTTTGCCTGAAGAAAAGGTGGCACGGACCTCTGAGAACACTTTGGGCAAGTCCCCGAGACTGATGTTGAGCCGAACACCGCATCCCCGCTTGGTCGGGCGTCTGGACAGTAATGATAATTCGCCGGAACGGAGTCACAACGCGTGTAGTCTCTTGTAACCTGCTGGTGTTTGCGCTCCTTCTTGCACTGCCTATAAATTTTGATGATTTCGGTGTATGTGCACATAGTAATGAGATCCACAAGTGGTATGATGTACTTTGGGGAAGATGGGCTGCGAGGAAAAGGTGCTGTGGAGAAGTCGTTGGCATTCTGTCCTTTTGAACCTCCGTCCGCCTACTGTTACGGTTGCCTAAATGGAGGCTTGGCGGCTTCGGTGATTGCTGCATGCTAGGATGCAGTAGAAAAGGAATCGGCTAAGCACAGAAGGGCAGGTTGGCAGAGTTGCGTGAAGGTGATTGTGGTTCGATTGGTCTGAGTGCGGGTTTTATCAATGGCTAAGGCGCTGGCAAATTACATATGTACTTGGGGTTGAAGTCTCTGCCCACTCCCATTTTTTGTGGGGGGGCATGGACAGTGCAGGGATTATTTGACAGGCGAAAAATAAGTCTACCCCACCATTCCATTAGAGCAACACCCTGTCAGTCCACATCAACAAAAAGTCTCACGCTCATATTTTAAGCATGATACTCAATTTTTCATATTTGCCAATAAGTTGGAGGATTTCGGTTGGCACCCACACCTTTCTTGCCCCACCCTCTAAGTTCTGTGCCCGCTCCCGCCAAGCAATATCACGTGTGAGCAGAGAACATCAACTGAGCCGCAAGACTTACTAAAGTCGTCGCCACGGAAGAGCCAACCAAACGAAACTCATACTAGCACTTCCCAACTTCCCGTTCTGGCAACTCTGCTGCAATGATGACCAGGGACAACCGGATCCTCGGCATGGGAAGTTCCGGAACAGTGTCCTTGTATAAGGAGAACACTGTTCTAAAAGGCTATGTGGTCTGGTTGGACGGCCGACAGTACTCCTTCAGAGATCCACCAGACGACTGCATATTATCCCTCGAGCGAGAACGCGAAGCATATGAAAGACTGGGCAATCATCCTCATATCTTACGGTATCTCGGCATTGTCGAGGTAGAGCCAGGCGTACGATCCTTGCACTTTGAGCTAGCTTCGAAAGGCAACCTCCGATTATTCATACGTAATAACGAACTAGGTGCTGTCACCGACCAAAAACGGCTTTCTTGGATTACTGGGCTGGCATCCGCTCTCGAGCATGTTCACTCCCGAGAAGTTATCCATTGTGATCTTAGCTGTCGCAACATCCTCCTGACCAAAGATGATACTGCCAAATTAAGTGATTTTGGAGGGGCGAAACTGGGTGGGAAAGAGCCAAGTTACTCTGAGGAGCCTTGGTATGAGTTGCCCCCTCGTGAGAGGACATGGGAGGCAAGGCCATATGTAAAAAGAGAAATTTTCGCGTTCGGTTGTCTTATGTACGAGATTATGGCCTGGGAGAAACCGTTCGGCGAATTAACCGCCGAACAGGTTGAGAAGAGCTATGCCCATGAAGAGTTTCCCGACCTTAGTGGTGTTCTCGGGGCAGATATAATCCGCAGGTGTTGGAATGAGGAATTTGAAACTGCTAAGGATGTCGAAATCGCTTTGCACACTCTTGCGGATCTTCCGGACAGCGTGCAAAACACGGAGGAAGCTGTCTCCGCAATGCAGAACGGGATGTCTGTAGCGTACATGATTCTCAGGTTTTGGCGCCGATGCTGGGCAGGCTGGTGGTCAGCATGGGAGACATGGGGAAAATTGTCTAGAAAATAAAGATAGTGGGTGATATTGTGAAGAGGACTTATTGCCGTCTTCTATGACCCCCTGTGACAATTCGCTACTTCACCCATCTTTACTTTATCTGGTTGGCCGTTGCTGAGTCGTTATGTGGCTGATAAGGTGAAAGCTTTGAAGAAAGAGAAACACTGGTTTGGCACATATCAAGGAGGAAAATCGCCTCTCATTCAGGTTCATCGGTGACGAATGTCAGGAGCATGAACGCAAGACGAAGCATGAAAACAAAGAATCTTTGACCGTCAAGGAAGCCGCCTCGCGTTTGCTTCCGAGATCGGCCTTGGTGTTTCTTTTCCCGTGTATTGCCTGCCCTCCGCGAATTCTTCCTTGTTTTAGATCAGTCTTGTCTTATCGGCAACACCGAACAACCAATAATGATATTTACATTTATGGATTACATCAATGCTAAGCGACCCCACACCTGTCATACCCCGCCATACCCTAAAAAATAGTTAGATTCCTCAGAATGACTTACCTAATGCGGAGCGCGGTTTTGGTCGGGGCTTAAAAGGATATTTAAGAGGGTGCTTAAGAGGCGCTTAAGAGAGTGAGAAATAGAGGCATAAGCGCAAACAGAGAGGTCCACGGCGGATGGTGTTGTAGGCAAATGGGCTCGTGCTTAAGAGGACGCTTAAAAGAGCGCTTAAGAGAGCGAATTATAAGGCCTCGAGAAAAATAGGGGTACGAGTAGAAATAGCAGAGCGGATCTGCCGCATAGCCCGCAAAGGCCAATGTTGTTTTCTCTTGAATGACCCCCTCTGTCTGATGCGAAACACTCACTCCCTTATATTCACCTGGCGGACAGTAGACCAGCTTAGATATAGACCATGCCACGCCATCCTCTCAGCCCTAGAGTTGCTCCCATAGCCGAAGATTGCTCTGTCACAGAGCAAGTAGAGCACTAGAAAACAGGTTCTACACGAAAAAGAAACATTGAAGTCCACCCTAGAAGCAGAGTGCGGGCGGCTGTCGCCGATGAATCTCTGTTCCCGTGCTTTATCTTAGTCTCGTGTATATATTTCGGACACCCGTCACCCTCTGTTGGACGGGGGCTGTGAAGAAGCGGAAGTGAGCATGTAATTAAGGTGTTAATTGATCAATTGCTACAACTACCCAGCTATGGAGTGGAGCTTGAGGCGGCTTTTATAGGCAGCCGGTGTGGCTGTGCCACCAAGGTGGCAATGTGGACTTGCCAGCCAATGAAGCTATCACGAAGGTTCTTAATGCTTCGAGAAATACTAGTTATTACGAAAGAGCATTGTAAGCAGAGCATTCTGGTCCCCTCCAGTTGCTTTTGTGGTTGCTCTAAGAGGTACGGCTACCCCTGAGTGCGTGCCACCTGGGATCTTGTCTCACAACAACCTCCAGGATAAAAGGCTAAGGGTGGGAGTTGATTCGCGTTGGAAAAGGTCAGGACGCGAGCCATCGGCAAGTAGTATTGAAGTGTTTGTGGGGCCAAAGTGATCTCATGTGCGGTAATACAAATAGAGATCATCTGTAATATTCCTTGTCACCTGACAAATACATGATTGGTAAAGCTAGAAGGAGATCACTGTGAAGTGCTGTAGAAGGCAAAAACATATCATGGTTACGACGCTTTTAGAAACCAAAGAAAGGACAGATTGCATACAAAAGGGAGATGGCTATCACGGTGGCGGGTGGGGATGACGCGGATGTCTCATTAGGAGTTCGATATGAGCCGAGCCAGCAGCTGTGCCATCGTCTCGTGTCCTTCCTTGGCCGCCAGGTCCAGTGCCGTCCGTCCATCGCGAGTCTTCATATTCAAGTCGGCCCCTTTCTCGAGCAGCAGCCGTGCCGCAGTCTCGTGTCCCTTCTGGGCGGCCAGGTGCAGTGCCGTCCGTCCATCGTGAGTCTTCACATTCAAGTCGGCCCTTTTCTCGAGCAGCAGCCGTGCCACAGTCTCGTGTCCCTTCTCGGCGGCACGCAACAGCGGCGTCTAGTACCATTTTTTAACATGGATTTAGTCGGTCAAAGTCAGGCTCGCTTACTCGCTGTAATGGCCGAGGACGTCGGTGTCAGTCGTCGATTCTTAACTGGAGGGGGGGAAGAGCTTCACTTACATTCTACAATGGCCGAGGACACAGGTGTCAGTCGTCGATCCTTAATCGGAGGGGAGGGGGAGGGGCTTCCACTTACAGACTGCAATGGCCGAGGACACCGGTGTCAGTCGTCGATTCTTAAGCGGGGAGGAGGGGGAGAAGGACTTCCACTTACAAGCTGCAATGGCCGAGGACGTCGGTGTCAGTCGTCGATTCTTAACAAGGGGGAGGGGGAGAAGGGCTTCCACTTACAAGCTGCAATGGCCGAGGACGCCGGTGTCAGTCGTCGATCCTTAACTGGAG
>JAGHQL010000074.1:92771-117661 GCA_020080175.1 Glutinoglossum americanum
TTACAAGCTGCAATGGCCGAGGACGCCGGTGTCAGTCGTCGATCCTTAACTGGAGAGGGGGAAGGGCTTCCACTTACAGGCTGCAATGGCCGAGGTCGCCGGTGTCAGTCGTGGATTCTTAACTGGAGGGGGGGAAGGGATTCCACTTACTTCCTGCAATGGCCGAGGGCGCCAGTGTCAGTCGTCGATTCTTAACTGGGGGGAGGGGGGAAGAGCTTCCACTTACTTCCTGCAGTGGCCAAGGATGTCAGTGTCAGACGTCAATTCTTAACAGGGGGGAGGGGGGGAAGGGCTTCCACTTACTTCCTGCAATGGCCGAGGACGCCAGTGTCAGTCGTCGATTCCTAACTGGAGAGAGGGAAGGGCTTCCACTTACATACTGCAATGGCCGAGGACGCCGGTGTCAGTCATCGATTCTTAACTGGAGGGGGAAGGGCTTCCACTTACAAGCTGCAATGGCCGAGGACGCTGGTATCAGTCGTCGATCCTTAACTGGAGGGGGGGAAGGGCTTCCACTTACAGGCTGCAATGGCCGAGGACGCCGGTGTCAGTCGTCGATTCTTAACTGGGGGGGGGGAAGGGCTTCCACTTACTTCCTGCAATGGCCGAGGACGTCGGTGTCAGTCGTCGATTCTTAACCGGAGGGAGGGGAGAAGAGCTTCCACTTACAAGCTGCAACGGCCAAGGAAGCCAGTGTCAGCCATTAATATGAAGGATCAGGGTGCAGATCACTCACATTGGGAACATAGTAGTAGTTTACCTTCGCACCCTCCGTGAGCAGGAGCTTGATGACCGCTTCGCACCCATTTTCAATCGCACTGGCTAATGGTGTACCCCCCCCGTAGTCTTCCTTTTCGATGTCGGCTCCACTTTGGAGCAGCTGTTCCACGACTGCCTCATGTCCGTTCCGGGCCGCGTGATGCAGCGCTGCCCTTTCCCAATCATCTGACTTGTTGACGTCAGCTCCGCAGTCAAGCAGCAGTTTGATAAGCCCCCTCTCGCCAATTTTAGAGGCTGAATGAAGGGCCCAGTCACTCTCGAAATCGAATTCAAGCTTCGTAAAAAAGTGTTCACTCTTTAGGCTTTCAAGGCAATGATGCATGACGGATGATAGCATCTCCTGAAGTTGACTGTTTTCAGAGCCTAGAGCCACTCTCGCTGACAGGGTTAGAGTGGGTCCATCGAACCCAATCAGGAGTTTAGCCAGTTTCATAACAGGTGCTTCGTCCTTATCATAGCACAGCGCTGCTGCATGATATGGCCAATATTTGCATGCGTACAGAAGAAGAGGTAATTGCTCTGAGCCAGCCTCTTTAGAAGGTTGGTTGTCATAGTGGTGAATGTAGGCAAAACAGCTTTTGAGAATGAACCACTGGGCATCGCTCTCCAGCAATCGAAATCTCTTCGGTTCAACCCTGTCACATTCTAAATACTCCCTTACGGAGAAATGCGCAAAGGCTATGACTCCATCCTGGCCAATGTCGGGTTTCTCATAATCGAATTGGTATTGATCGAGGTTCAATACAGTAACAAGTCCAGATAAGATAGCTCGAATATCCTGCGGATCAAACCTATTAGTAGGATCAACTGATACCGGATTACCTCCAGAGCTCCGGGATCGGTCACTCGCGAAGACAACAGCTTCGGCAGCTTCATTAAGCTTAAGAGGTCTGCTTGAAAATGCCAACCATTGGAGAATAGTATACACTTCATCCTCGTATTTGCTTATGTCCGGTTGTGACAACATACGGCTGTATGTCTCATCCAAATCCTTTGGTAGCTGCTTCAAGGCCTCCTCGATGTCTTTCTCTCTTTTGGCCCGCCTAAGCTCGATAAGCTGGCACTCAGCATACCGAAATACGCCCTCTGCCTTTCTTGCAAGCTGCTCAATCACCTCTTTCTTTAGTTTGTTAGACCATATATTAATCTTAAACTCTGCTATGCGGGTCTCAAGATGTTTTTTGATGTCAGCGTTAACACGCGGATCCTTGATCGGAACTCTGTGTGGATCGACGCCGTTCTTTTCCGATACCTCACTAATTGTGTCCTCGATATCCTTCTCTTGTCGGCTTGTAATCAAAATGTGCATACTACTCCCCACGCCGTGAAGAAAATCTATCAAGAACTCAACGACACTCTCTCGATCTTCCGGCTTAGGACATTCGTCTAGGGCGTCAATGACGATGTACGTCTCTTCGGATTCCGCCAAGACACTTAGGAACGTTGCTTTCAAGTCCTCGACTTTTGGCTCAGATGCCGGCTGATATTGGCTGTATAACTCCCGAAAAGCTCGCGGAAGATGGTAGTGATTATGCCGCTGTGGATCACTACGGACAAGACCACGAACTAACTGAGTTAGAAGGGAATACAAAAGAAGTCGAACGTCTTGGGACTCCTTTCTTCGAAACGAGAAGTAGTAGAAGGCTAGAACCCCCAATTTTTGCTGCCTGATCTGATCGGCGATCTGATCGATGATAGTTGAACTCAAAATCGTCTTGCCGCACCCAGCTGCGAACGTAGGAGAAATCAGCAAAGAATGAGCTTTTGTAAGGCAATACATACCGTTTCCATAAAGCCATAAAAATGACCTCGGTTGTTTCCTCCACTGTTCAAACTCCCCTTCAAGAAACCAATTTCCCGTTGACTTGGTACGAGCCTCGCGGGCAGGGTTATGATATTCATATGGGTCGACATACTTCAGCCACTTGAGGTGTTTTTCTTTGGACGCCTCGTCGAGCGGTATTACTGGTCATAAAGAGGCGAAATGAGAATGGATACATTCAGATCTGAAACGAGAACATTTACGTACAGGTATTAGGAGCACGGACAGCTGTAAAGGCATCTATTGTCCCTTTTATTTGAGGGATTTGCAAGTAACGTTCTGTAGCCGCTTCAATCTGTGCAGCCTTCTTATGTTCGTCCAAGCCAATGTCCCCCAAGCCATGCTGAACGTTGTATCGGAAGTAACGGTCGCTGACGCCTAGAGTTTTATGATATTTGAAGAATCGCTTCTCAGTCTCCTCAGTTTCTGTTGAGATGGCTTTGAGTGTGTCGACTACTTCCTTCAGATTATCCCCAAAGTCCTTCAGGTTGGGCATTCCTGTTCCGATGCTCACAATACACTGGATTCTGGAGATAGCATCTGGCCAGATAGACTTTGCCTCGTCAAGGACCACTTCCACAGGGTTGTTAAACCCCGTTGCTCCATCGATGAACCGCTGTCTGCCGATCTCAACGGGGTCAAAGAACGTAGCTGCCGCAGACGTGGCACGAGCTGCTTGCCAGATGGTACACTCCGAGCTCGCCAGCGTATCGACTGCTTCATCGGTAGTGTAGGTGCGGAATAGAACAGGTGTATTCAGTGTTTTGGTAAAAGCACACACAAACCTATAAGAAGAAGGGGTTAGCTCGAATATACAAGAAAGGCCCATGCAAGGTTACTAGATATGCTCGACCTACGTTTTGCAAGGAGAATCGGGATCCATCAACCTGGCCTGGTCATTGCCTTCCTGGGACGCAACAATAGCCTTTATCTCGGAGGCGAGACACTCTGAAGAATATGCTCCATCAACCTCCCAGATATCCTTTGCCCTCCCGAAAATATTCGGTTTTACCCTCTTCGGTTGGAACACCACTGAGGATAGCCTAACGTATGCATCGATGCAAGCATCAATATCCATTTGGAGTCGACCCAGCATGATAGCGATGATCCTGGAATAGAATTAGTCGCTGACTTGTTCAAATATATCTGGATAGTGGGGATAAATAGCTTACCCCCCGGTACTCGTCCCGCCAATTAAATCAAAATACTCACATGGTTTTGGGGGGCTTTGCGGGTTTACTCTCTTCATCAGGTGTTTGAGAATGATGAGAGAAGAGAGCCCGCGTATTCCGCCCCCATCTTTGGAGGTTAGCGGAAGTGATAATATCAATAACAACTGCCTAGCATACCTAATGAGAGTAATCTCAAGGGGGTAGGAGCCGAAGTAAGACTCGACGAAGCCATTACTGAAAGTCCAGAGAATGCCCAAATGTGCCGTGTGATGGCACGCCCCCCAGTTACCTCCCGCCCGCACACGTGGAGCCTCTCAGCTAGATGACTCAGTCTACATGATGGTGGGGTACCGTCCGTTGCTTCGGTTTCCCGGATATGCAAGACTATTGGACCAGTGACCAAGCAAACGAGCCAACCCCGCGACGCCAAACCCGCGACTCCACGAGAGAAAGACTAAGATCCCGGCCTAACTGGCACTATTCGCCAAGCGGTCCCGCCTGTTTACCCTTTGCGCGCGTCCTTGCATAAGTGCCTTTGTGCAAGGAATAGTCAATATGATCAGTCGCGTGGATGAGCTAGTTCTCGGTTCCGACTTTTTTTTTTTCCCCGAGGCGTGTCCTCTGTGCGTAGCGTTCATTGAGCATTTAAGCTTATCCAGACTAGCACCTAATCGATCTTGACCCCTGTGTCCAAACAATTCAAGGTCGCTAACCGTCCACATCCATCGTCGGTTTTTTCCAATCGTGAGGTGTACGGAGGACGGCGACAAAAGTTATGGGGCTTCGCCACTCTCACTAATCTGCAGAGCACTTGACTAAAATTTAGACACATTTACTTGCATGGCACGAAAATTTTTTTTTATTACTCACGTACCATCCTCCATTTCCCGCCTTACAGAGCTTTCTCACCTGGGGAAGAATGTTGCTGAACTAAAGTCAATGCGAGTAATCTCAATATGATGATATGACGTTGGTGAAGAGGGTGAAGAGGTGACGTTGGGTTGTGGCGGCTGAAAGGAATGTTGCTTTTGAACTTGACCCACAATCACACCATGTTTTTCTACTCGTGGGGTGAGCTCAGGCGAAAAAGGAACTTTTTGTGCGTCCATTCAACAGGTTGGCCGCTTTTGCGGGATGCGTTACGCGATATTAAAGCAGCCATGCGGAACCGCAACCGCAGGCTGAAGCTAAATCACACGTCAACCATATCCACCTAATCATCGTGAAGCACCTCGCCTTGCTTTACTTGCTATCTCGCTCGCAACTCCCGAGCGCGCTCGTGGCAAAGAGAAAGGAAGCTCCTGTGCATCATCTCTTCCTACACCATCCGACTCGGCTGAGAAGTCGTCCCGCCGTCATCCTCCACTCGCTTGAGCTTATCCTGCCTGTCCACAGCGCGATTGATCATCAGGTCGGCTGAGCGCGGCCTAAGCTGCATCTGGAACGTGGTGATTTCTTACTGCTGAAGGGACAGCTTGGAGCCAAGGACAAGTTAGCCTTCATATTGAATATCGCGGGTTAAAGAGGGCAACAGTATCAGTGTGGGAATCTGATATGGGCTTAAAGGAGGATAGAACTCCATACCTTTGTGTGAAGAAGACTGTTGATGATGGGGCAAAGTTGCTGATTAAGACTTTCACCAGTATTAGAACCTTAAAATCAGATTTTTCTTTGCTCTAGCCCTTCCGGAATGACGATTCATCACCTACATCACCAAATGCTTCTCTCCATTTCTCTATACCTGCTTTCGTGGACCCAGAAACTGCACCTAAGCCCTTAACTCCAGACACTGCAGCCTCGGTTTCATATGTGACGCTCTATACCTTTCCCAAACACATTGAATATAGCCAGCAGAAAGTGAAAGGGCCCAACAGACTCGGCTACATGAGAAAGCTGCGGCGTGGACTAAATTGGTGAAGCGTCCGAGGACATCGGGAAAGTAGTTGGAGGATGGTGGCGAGGCATAATTTGCGGCGAGTGAGGATAAAGCTGAGAGGAAAGATTATGAGAAGGATTCCCCTAGAATAGATGCAATATCAGTTTGGTACTCTGACCAACGTTCCAGGTCTAGCATTTCTAAGACCTGCACGGGCAGTGCTCGAACGAGCGGCCATAGTACTTTCCCATTCTGTTCCACTATCTTATACAAAACATGTGCATAAAATGGTGTGTTCTCGACCCCTTCTCAGCTGGAAACATAGCCACGTACCTCGGTGTTTTCAAACTCATGGGGATCGTGGCGCGGGCGAAGAGGTGGGCAAGTGAAGTGTATTGGGGCGGTTTTGGCCAAGTCATAAAGGCAATCAATCGTCTTCAGTATCCAGCTAACCGACAGAGGTGAGCACAACTCTCCGGCAGAGTCACGACCAAAAAAGGGTCGCAAACTGTAGTTTACTAACCACTTCCTACCCACTTCCTACCTCCTTTACGGATTCTCAGCCATCAACGCTCCTGGTGGCAACGTACCCACAACTCTGGCTGACCCGGCTTGTCTCCATCGCCCCTGACCTATCGCCTCCCATCCACCTATTCTCATATAAGATTCTTGCAAGCTATTATCCAACGCAGCTAAAAGATGAATGAACCACAACCCGAGATTGACCGTTAGAGACTGCGGTCCGTTCCGCGACCAGGGAATTGAGGCAATGTCAAGGGCCTGTTCATTAACATCTGGATTGCCGTCATCTGTATAACGAGACCCAGAGGTGGTCTCCACGACGTCACTCCATGTAGCTGCGACTCCAGAGGCAGTAGATGACATGGATGGTTCACGGCCGTGCTGGTGTTGTTGTTTTTGCTGTCGGCGTGGCCGTGAAGCAGCAATCGACCCATCCGGATCCACTGCCTTTGTTCTTCGAAATACGAGCAACTCCTCATCTGAGATGATATAGCCATATCGGGAACCCACGACCCTTGAGTAATGCACTGCCTGTGCCAACACCTTATTGAATTCCCCAATCTCAAATTCATCAATCGAGTCTTTGTATCTGCTGTGGAACTTGCTGCCAATCTTTGTATCACCAGGGATGAGGTTCTTGTGATATTGCTCAGAAGATCTAGGTTCAACAAGTATACCTGCCCAGTCAGGCCGAAAGCGTCTATCTTCCCGTACCAGTGACAAGGAGCCCCACGACCAGAGGATGGAATGGAATCCACGAGAAACAAGGAAGGTAAGTGCAATCTCTAGGGCACGATTGACTATGACATGGTTCCAACGGAGTAGGATTCCATCTACAGAAATCTCATCCACAATTCTAAGAAAAGGTGTTTGAATGGGATGAGGGTGATGAAATTCAACGGCTGGAAGAGGTTGGTGTAGAATATCTCCAAAGCAACTGAGAATAGTGTCTAGCGTAAAGTCGAACCAGGGTCGGGTTCCTTCAATATCATCGAATGCGAGATTAAACGTGTTAGTTCCTTTGATGCGGGATAAACTATCTAGATCAGGATTAGGTAGTGCGAGGAATTCCAGTAGGGTAGGCATCTAAGTAATCTAATAAATTATATTGATACAGCATTGGGATGTGAGTATTGCGATGGGTGGTGCGGATCTGACCGAGCACACCGTGGTTAACGTATATTCTACAGTTTAATGCAATAAAAAGTATTCATAATATAATAATATAACTTGGTGAGTAATGCTAACTACACTCCCGCCCGGTGCGTATTCTCCAGCTTTCGTCGACCAGAGCGCAACCATCTATGCAGTAACATGGTGTTCCAAACCACGTGATTAAGCCTCACACTTCTCGCTTTTGCCATGCATGTAGAACCCAAACGCAACTCGCATGCTTCTTTAATGGGTGACTATTTGCCGCTCAAACCGTTCATACCTTCTCCATTAGATCCTCACCTCATTGAGGCCATCACCTACATTGGCTCTGGAGGTCATAGCAGAGTCTTTCGTGTGAATATTCAAGGCAACACATACGCGCTGAAGCTTGTGAGGGACACCAGATTAATAATGGCTTCCACTCTCTTGCAACTAACCCACGGCACTGGCGTTTCTAGTTTCTCTTCACGAACCCTCTTGCTTACAATACCGTAAGTCGGGGGCGACACAGCGAATCTACCCTCCGTGCCCACTACGATCCGTTCTATGCTGAATGTCGCGCTTACGCCTCCATCATCGCTAATGGCCTTAATGGCACATTCGCTCCCTCCTGTCACGGCTCTATCACGATCAATAGCGCTTTTGAGCTTATGCTCGGTCAGTTGAACCCTGAATACGGCGACTGGGAACGCCAACCGGGACAGGACAATGAGTACGTGAGGGGGATTTTGACTGATTTTTTCGATGGTGTGGAGTTGGCTGGGGTAAAGCTGACGAGAGAGATTGTGGATGGTGTAAGGGGTGGAATAGAAAAGATGAATAAGATAGGAATTGCGCACGGTGATGTGTTTTCGAAGAATATCCTGGTCTCGATAGACGGGAGAGTGGTGTGGATAGACTTCAGTGCATCATGGACGCTACCGCATATTGTTGGTGACGTCAAGTATCAGAACCTATTGAGGGCCAATCGAAGAAGTGTGGAGTGGATGTTCCACATCTTGTCACTTGTGGGTTTTATTGTTCCCATGTCGCAATCTCGGATCTTTCCTAAATGCCATCAGCTAATGCACGTCGAACATATTAGCTCCCCAACAACCAGCCCTGCTCCTTCGCTGATTACTCTATCCTACCACCACCGCCATACCCGGATGTTTACAATGGGCGGTACCAGTACCTTTTCCGCCGCGATATCTGGGGTCCTCCGCCTTACGAAAAATATTCCGCTTCAAACAAGGTCTTACAATGATTGAGTAGATACAAAAGATGGTTCTAACGGGGAGGTATAAGTGGACCGCTGGACCATCGCGACATAGTCTGTCGCTGGTGGGGGGTATCGCTGAGAGCTCGGCACGCGACCGTGGCCCAAATATGCTTTTTGTTTTCCGGCTATTAAAGGGCATTCTATTAATATTGCTAGGAAATTCAGCGTTGTGCTCTCGTGCCTCATACATTTTGTGCGAGATTTGTATTCAAGTCAGTCTACAAGCTCCAAAGAGGAAGATAAGTAAGACCTCGGGTGAATATTTATAATCTTGAGAGATTAAAGAGTACGTGACACCTGATACGATTTCTTTTTCCGCCACTTGAGTTATTGGGGGGGGGCCGCAATATTTGGGGATCACAACCCATAGCGCCACTTCCCGCATGATTATCACGGACCCTCATACTCCATCACGAACACCACCTCAAACTGATCCGCGGCTAGCACAGTCAATCCAAACACCTCCCTACTCGCAACCCCAATCCTGAACCCTGTCGGAGACTTTTTCTGGTCACTAATCACTCCTCCGACATCGAAATCCCGATTTCCATTCGCTAGACCGCCCCACTGCCCCTTGGTATTATCCCACGCAATTCTGTAAACCTTCCCGGACGTTCCCGTTATGATAACGTCCATGTTGGGCTTCGTATGGTTCCGACGCGTCAAGGCCACGATATCCGACTGTACCGCATCGAACACGGAACTAGGCGTCCCGTCTGATATAGACCCCAACTGGTCCCAAAACTTGTTGTTCCCGTCGGCATCCCGTCCTACCCCAGACCAACCCTTCCCCTTCTCCCAGCTAGACGTCCATATCGCCCCCTTGTCCACAACGAGCAGATTCAATAGTTCCGGACTCCTCGATACACCCGCGACTTTGCTCCCAGCCGGGAAGCCTGTGGGAGCCGGGGGATCCCCCGACATGCCCGGCGGCCGCGTCCCGACACTCCTGAAGGCCGGTGGATTCGTGCTACCGGATAGGAACCCGTAGACGTACACCCGGCCGTTGTTCCCGACCATGGCGACTTCCATGGTATCGGAGTTTCTCGAGACGGCGAGGATCTCCGATCGGGCTTGGAAGCCTACCGGCGAGCCGATTTCCTGCCAGCCGGGTTTGACACTTGTCCAGTCCGGGTTCCCGTCGTTAGCCCAGAATGCCGTGCGGATCGTGCCGTTGTCGTTGACGAATATATCCAACTGCTTCTCCGCCCGCGAGACGACCGTCATGGGCGCGTTGGCGGGGAAAGTCCGACTCGACCCCGTGATATCCCGCCACCCGGTCCAATCTTGGCCTTCCACCCACCACGCCGTGTACACCTTCCCGTCGTTGCCCACACCGAACAGATCCAGATTCTTCTCCATCCGCGCACACCCGGCGATTTTACCCCGGGTAAGAACCGCGGATCGGATCCCCCCATCCCGTCCAAGGCCCGCCATTCTGCGCTGCTGTTGAACCCGGACCAATCCCCGTCAGACCAGAAACCCCAATACACCCGCCCGTCCGCCCCGATGAGGAACAGATCCGTGACAGCCCCTGATCTCTGCACGGCGGTCACGCTACTCCCACCCACGAACTGGTTCCCACCCCCCGCAGAAGCCGCGGCGGAGACGTTATCCCACTCGGACCACTTCCCGGGTTCCAGTGCCTTGCCGGTACCGCCGATGTAGCAGAAGGAGCGGAACTTCGTCGGGGTAAGTGGGTTGAATTGTATGTCGTATTTGACCTTATCGAAGACGTCCCCCTTGGTCAACTTCCAATTATCCACCCGTGCGTCCTCCCAGCTGGATTGCCCCCACATGGGTTTAGGCAGCCTCATGATATTCCTGATGAACGCCGCCTTCCCGAATCCTTCTACGGGGAACTTCCCACTGCCCATATCCGTAGAGGTTGGAGTCCCCGGGTCACTCTTGCCCCGGTCGTAATCCGCGTCGTAGACTTCGCCGTAGACCTGTAACAACGTCGCGTGGTCGGCGAGGGTGTTGGACGGGTCGAGGGGATCCCAGGTCTTCCCCGTATCCGGGCCTTGGGTGACAGCGGGGGGAGTCGCGGTGAAGAGGCTGAGGGGGTAGTACCCGATCCAGGCGTCGTTCATGTAGAGGTACCACCCGTCTACAAGGAACGGGGATTTCTTCACGAGCTGCCACTGCAGGGTCAGGTCCTCCTGCGGGCCGTCAATGTGGCTCGCCGGGAGGAATTTGAATCCCACGCCGCGTGTAAACGAGTCGGGGATGAGAGGGATCCAGTCTGGGGAGTCTTGGGCGTAGTCCGTCTTCCCCGCGCCCCAGCTGTCGTATCCCGTGGTGGTGAAAAATACGAAGAGCTGCACGACTCCGCCGCCGTCGCGTTTCCAGCCTGCTTCGATAGTTTGGAGGGGGTGACTGGGGTGGTTGTTTGGGACGGCGGTTTGGATGAGGGAGAAGTCTCGCCGTTCGACCTTGGGGCGGAAGCGGGAGAGTATCGTGGAGAGGCCGCAGGAGGGGCCGTCGTTGTAATTGAGGCCGGCATACCAGCGTTTGTTATGCGCGGTGTCGGTGGCGGAGATGGAGAGGGATTTGAGAAGGGCGCGGTCGAGGGGTGGGGGGAATTTGAGACGGCGGGTTTGTATGGCTTCCGGGGAGGATGAGGCGGTGGTGGTTTCTTGGACGCTGTTGGGTTTGTGGTCTGTCTTGGTCTCCGCGGGAACAGAGTTCGGTGCGGAGTCGTGTGGTAGGGGCGATGTGTGCGGAACAACAGGAGCTTCAGAGATCTGCTCGGCATTCTCGTCGGAAGGCTTCGTTGTTGAAGACGGATTGCTTGCCCTGGCGGTGTCCACTGGGGCTGGGGCTGGTGCTGATGCCGGCATTGGAATCTCACCCGCTGGGTGGACACCCTGATCGGCCATTGCGTGTCGCTGGATGAAGTGACAGTTCGTCCCTGAAGCTATTGAAACTCGGCGAGCTTGGTATTATCTAATCTAGGCAGTAAAGTATCGGCACCGCGTAGGGTCCCAACTCGCGAACTAATGAGCAATTGCACGTCGCTCCAGAAACAAAAATCAAGGTCACCGGGTCCCTGCTCACCGGCTTTTCTTTCGCAGTGAAGACGCAGAGTCGGTGCCGTGCAGCCTCGCATCGTTGATCGTCGCCGCGATTGTTCTCGTGCGTGTCATATTTGGCTGCGGGGCCAGATAAGGCGAAAAATATCAACCTGGAAACGATAACAAGGTGGCCGAGGCCAAAAGAAAAAAGGGACGCGTAGGCCTTTGCCAGCCTAAGCAGCTATTTCAGGGCGTAGTGATCGACTCCGCGCGGTTTTCGAAGGCGCCACTTGTTGGAAGGCTCCCTGTATTGCAATACTCATACTTTGAGTCGGAGCGATGAGTTTGACCGGTTGGCGATGGAAAGGTGCACGATTACGCGGGATGACATTCCAGGGCAGGAAACTCGGTACCGGAAACTCAGCCGGGATGGAAAGCGGGGAAGCGCCCGAGCGCTTGGGTCCCACTAGTCCATCGCTCGCATCGACCATGCATGTCTCGCGCCACACTACTCTGTACAAGGCTCACCTTCAATGAAACCGCGGCCATGCCCGGTCTTGCAGACTCGAGGTGCAAAACTGCACCGGTGTGGGTTGTGTGGTCTTATCCTGGATGCGGCGATTAGGCAGATTGTCCAAGACCGAGCTAAGCCCGACGCAAGGGAGATGCGGAGCCAGCCCACTTCCGTGACGTCTCCTCTTTGGCCGCCTTATGGCTCGCGTGAGGAAGCGTGGACTGCTGGGGTCCCATTTGTCAATTGGATTGATGGGTGGGCTGACTGGGGGCATGAAGGGAGGGGCTGGAGGCCGGAGCCTGCCGTTGATTGACGCTACGAGGAGCGATATTTCTCTCCGCATTAGGGACGTGGAAAGTGACATCCTCTCCGCATGGAAAATGGAAAGGGGGGAAAAAGGAAATACGACAGGACACCAAGGGACGGCTGATGCGTCTGGCATATACTCGAGCTGTGGAGCTGGTGTCGCGATGACCAAGCTGGCTCAAGCTCTGCGCAGGACGCAAAGTGGTCAGGGTCTTGGGAATCATCCGCCTATCTAGCGATACCTCCCCTCCCGCTCCCACTCCCCTCGAGTAATTCTGTTTATGAGTTTTCCACCGAATTGAACTAGTAATACTCGTCTTCTAAGAGCTTTATCAGTTTAATGAGAGGAGCACCACACTTCGGTGTTCCGTGGTATAGTGCCTGAGAAGCCTCATGGCATACTCTTGGTGTCAGAGGTGTGTGGCAGTCTTCTACTGCCAGTAATCGGAATGGGAGAAGTAATTGAGGACATCGCCAGCAGATACTAGGTGAAGAACCGGTCATATACTCAACCATCTTGGGAACAAGAGCAAAACAAAACCTATATACAGCGGAATTGGCAGCGATAGTAATAGTGCTAAAATACCTTCTATCAAATACCTGAGGAAGACAGATTACCATATTCACTAGGTATCAGTCTGTATTATTTGCTGTGAGTCAGTCCAAATGTCAACTTAGTCAAATTAGTATTGGACATGTCTATAGCTCAGTTTATGTGTTGGGAGAAGGAAACAACCATATTCTCATATTATCAGTCCCAGCACAGGAAGAATTTGAATTTAGAAAGAACAGTTATTTACTGAAATACCCTCATTTTCAATTTTAATTACTCAGTTACCTCAAAAACTTAACAAATTACTAAAATACCCTAGCCCCACTACCTACCCTTACTACTCACTATGCTGCTCTGCTGCCCACTCTGCTACCCATTTTGCTGCTCTTCTGTTCACTCTACTACCCATTCTGCTGCTCTTCTGTTTACTCTGCTGCCCGTTCTGCTGCTCACTCTGCTACTCGCTCTGTGTAACGACTGGGGGTGAGAGTTCCCACATGGCCCAACTGGTTCAAAAAGACCACAGTACTAGCCGATGGCTAGTATACTCTGACACTATACCTATATACCTGTGCCACTAGTAGCTAACCATTACTGTAGAGGTGGTTCTAGGTCTGCATGCATAGCCGGGCTGCTTGGCTTAGCAGAGGCACCCTACCTCGCTCCGGCCACCCTCTCTTCTCTCTATAAGACAGCACATATAGACTATCCTCACCAGCGGCGTGCTTCCCTTTACATTACATGCTGCCTAAACTTCAAAAGAGTGGTGCATAGAGTGGTGGGGTAGACATGAGGTAAAATTGAGGTATTTCAGTAATTTGTTAAGTTTTTGAGGTAGCCAAGTAATTAAAATTGAAAACGAGAGTATTTCAGTAAATAACTGTAGAAAGAAAGTAAAGACTGTAGCACAACAGGTTACAATAAGGATACTCACTATTAAGTTTTAGAATAGTAATAAACTCAGTATAGGAAGCATAAATTTAATTGCCTTTTATCAATTAAATACATAAGGATCTAGTCTCAATTGTTAAAATATATGACATTGCAGGTTGAATTGTTGACATACTGTATTATCTACTTAGGGCATATAGTATTTGGTTAGACCAATAGAAGGGTGGCAAGTTGCCTAACTCGCTTAGTACCTTACTCATTTTAGAAAGCTTATGTAGACTCAGCGATCAGGAGCTCACAAGTATAAGATTGAGCGAGACCCTAGTGTCATCTTATTATATATTTTTCTTAGAAGTGAAAAAAATAGGTCACGTACTACCCTATCAAAAAATTGAAAAATCTTGTAGTTTTCTGCATAACTTCAACTCATTGCTATTTACTTATATATATATTGTGTTTGCAATTCGTATCATTTTTTATTATTTATATTTCTTATTAAAATGTTGCAACAGTATTGTACAGGCTGTAAACAGTATTGAATGCTTAATTTCTTTATTATTAATCCTTACAGAGTATCGTATAAAACCTGTCAAACTTTACAGTACGAATTTCATCTATCTATCTATAAATTTATTTGTAATAGAAAAAACATATTTATTAATATTATTTTATAAGCTAGAAGATGTCGACCTACTATGATAGAATAATTTGAACAAGTTACGTAATAAATACAACGCTGAACGATTATGATAAGATTCGATCCAAGTGAAATTCATCTACAATAGCTAATACAACCTATCGTATTTAATTCTATATACTCTACTTAGTAACTATTAGATATCAGACCTATAAATCTAATTTATGATACTTGTGATACTTTTTACTAGATCAACGAGCATATTACAAACAGTACGATACTGTCAGGTCCTAGGGGGGTGCTGCGGGTGCTTGAGGCTCGAGGGGGTTGTTCGGGAGGTCATCCGTGGGCTCGCGAATGAGTTTCCAAGCTCGAATGGGTGTCACAGCTCGGCAGAATATCTGGCAGGATGTCAGAGGTGGGTAGGCTGAGTAGGTAGATGAATATGAGCCACCAGGTGGCTTCTATTAGATGAACTATATACAAGAGGTGTGTTGACCAATAGAGGTTAAAGAATCAACTCTATCGGTTAGAAAAGGAGCTTGCGGGCTTGGCTCAAGCACAGGCCTTATGCTGATCTAAGCTTGTAAGCTTTGTCCCTTACGGCTCTGTGTGCCGTGACAGATACAGAATTCAAAATTTAAAATCTGTTACAAGAAAGAAGATATTTGTTTACCTGATATAAAGTTTCTTTCTAACTATTTATGTCAATTATATGAGTCTAAGGAATCCTATACTAAAGATTTTTGTAAACAGATTTGTCAATATAATACTTTTTTGACTTTTATATCATTATGATATATTGTGAATAAGTATACTAAAAATAAATATAGTGGACCTACTTGTTTTCAAGTACATGGTGAACTTTATCATATTCAAGGTTTATTATAGGAAGAAGCAGATAGTATACTATAATATGTATAGTTATTTTTTTACGATCCTACTTATATAGCACAAGTTCAATTTTAACAGAATCTGCAACTGGATCAATAACTTTTATATTATTTAATTATAATATTATATAATATCAATCCTTTTATCAAATATTACAAAACAGCTTGCAAACAACTTCAAGATGCAACAGTATGAAATGATAATATATAAATAATATTAAATCTACAAATGCATTTGATCATTGAAAGCACTTTAAATCAACATTATTATAATCTTCCTATAAGCAATAAAGTTGTACTAATAATTAATAATAAATATAATAAGCTATTCTATCGAAATATTTAACTTATAGATTGTAATAGAACAGAATATACATATATCAGCTCAACTCATACAGTATACATGTTACTTCACTATGTACTTTTTTTTCCACATGATGATTATGGTTGGTATCTTTATTATAGTAACCACCAGGTAAGGGCCCAGTGGGCCACCAAACAAGCTGAGAAGGAGAGCTAACCTTAAGGAAGGCCAGTAGAGCATAGGGGAAACTACCCTATATATAATACATGTCACAGCATACAGAGCCGCAAGAGGCAGAACTCGCAAGCTTGGACCAATATGTGGTCTATGCTCAAGCCAAGCTCTCAAGCCCTTTTTCTGACCAACGGAGTTGACCCTTCAACCTTCATCGGTTAATATACCTCTTGTATATAGTTTATCTAATAGAAGCTACCCGGTGGCACATATTTATCCTCCTACTCAGCCTGTCTGCCTCTGACATCTCACCGGACCTCCTGTCGAGCTGTGACACCCATTTAAGCTCAAGAACTTATTCGCAAGCCCACGGATAACCTCCCAAACAATCCCCTCGAGCCTCAAGCGCCCGCGACACCCCCCTAGGATCTGACAATATACTAAGTCAGTGACATACGAATAAAGCTCACAAGACCCTATCAATGACGTCATGAAGGAACTTCACATGAGAGTATAGCCAGTGATGAAGGAACTGCATAGGTATCATGGAAACTCCATATAAGAGTATGGCCGGTAGTGAAGGAACTACACAAGTATTATAGGAACTTCACATAGGAGTACAGACAGTAGCAGAAGGTATGGTCAGTGGCAAGAGAACTACAGGAGCATCATAAGGACTTCCCAATGAAAGCATGGCCAGAAGTGAGGGGTCTGTATGCGTTCATGGAGGGAACTGGGCAGGTCCCTACCTGTGGGCCCCTCAGGGCCATTAGTATATATAGAAGGCTGAGGAGGGTTCAGAAGGAAACCTCATCAGTCAATACCATAATCACATTAGATAGATTATTAAGAATCATTAGGCTTACTTTCCTGTCATGCTATATGGCTGACCTCGCTTGCTCTGTCATAATTGGCTCTTTAAGGCTAGCTCGGCCTTGACATCTACGGCACCCAACCTTTGCAGCCCAGCTTATATAAGTAGCTATCATGTCACGGCACATAAAGACAGGGCTTGTAAGCTTAGATCAGTATAGAGTCTGTACTTAAGTCAAGCTCTCAAGCTCCTTTTCTGACCGACAGAGTTGATTCTTCAATCTTTATCGGTCAACACATCTCTTGTATATAGTTCATCTAATAGAAGCTCCCTGGTAGCTCATATCCATCCTTCTACTCGGTCTATCTGTCTCTGACATCCCGCCGAACCTCCTGCCGAGCCGTGACACCCATTAGAACTCGAAAACTCTTTCGCAAGCCCACGGACGACCTTCCGAATGACCCCCTTGAACCTTGAGCGCCCGCAGCACCCCTCTAGGACCTGACACATCACAATCTTAAATTAGAATTGCAAAATCAACAAAATAATCAAATATAAATAAGAATTACTGCACGAGCCTATTATCGCTATCGATTACATATTCATAATAATTCACGGCCAATATTGTTTTACGCAAAACAGTTATTTTAATAATAGATTATTGATATATGAACTATTTGCAATCAGATAACCTTATAATGATTTCGTATGCATCAATCTAATATTTATTTAAGTTTATACAATAGTTTAATTGATATTATAATTTGTTCAGATATTAATATAACTTCATTAGGTTATCATATTATTTTACCATCCAGCTACACAAGTGATAATCAATATATGCAGCAGCTTTTTCAGGATTCTATAGTTATTGTTTATTATTATAGTCAATCTAGTCTTTTTATTACCTTTACTGCTAATTCAACTTGGGATGAAATAAAACAGGAGCTGTTACCAGGTCAAACAGTAATGGATCAATCTGATATAGTTGCAAGAGTTTTCCATATCAAGCCAAAAGAATTGTTATATGAATTATGATATAGAAATATTTTTGAACATTATATTAGATACTGCTATACAATTGAGTATCAAAAATGAAGTCTTTTACATATCCATTATCTTTTATTTTTATATCCAGATGATCGTTTTTTAGATGTATCATCTATTAATGAAATTATCTGTACTGAATTACCTGATTCAGTATTAGATCAAACAGGTAAACTCAAAGAATTGGTTTTATGATTTATAATTCATAAATTATATAAAATTATAGAATTAAATATACCTTGTATGATTCGTAAGTATATAGCAAAATATGGTTCTTGCTTGAAATAATATTCATGATCATTTCAATTAGAAACAATTGTTAAAGACAACAAATATCTACTTTATCAATATCGAAATAATAATCGAACTTGAAATATGAACTCCAGAACTTTTATTATAATAGATGACAGATAGATTATTTTATATAATTTTTATTTAATTAAGCATTATAAAGTATATATTAATGTAGAGATTTATGCTTCAATAAAAGTTATAAAGTATATTCATAAATATATTTACAAAGGTACTGATTATTTTATAGTTCATTTATAAAGTTAAGATGATAAGATCTTTAGATATTTACAAGAAAGATATATAGGTTCTACAGAGACTATATGGTGATTCATGGAGTTTCCAACATATGAGAAATACCTACCAGTAATGCATTTAGCAATACATTTTTCAGAAAATTAACCAATATATTTTACAGAGAATATTGGCTCTGAAAACTTGTAACAATATATTAATAATGCCCGTTCTATACTTATAGTATACTTTCAATATAATATGGAGTATGAAGATAGTCGACAATATCTGTACCAGAAGTTTCCAACTCATTACATTTATAAACAGAAGGAAAAGATTTAGTAAACATGAAAACAAGGTACTAGTATAGGTTACATGTATTATTATAGTCTATTTACTAGTGAGCAATATTATTTGTAAATGTTACTGACTATTGTACAAGGTTCATAATTCTTTGAAAGCCTCCGCACTATCAATAATATTATCATAACCCATAGTCGGTTACCCGGTGAGGCCATTTAGGCCTCCACAGCTAGGTAACTAGCTCAGGTTATGCAAACATCAACTTGTCTATATAGCTATATAGATTCTGTAAATGTACATCTTTATTACTTTATGATGTCTGGTTCATTATTGAATATCTGTTGTATATATAAGCAGCTCGCTAGCCTTCCACTGAAGGTTACCGATGTGGAGATGGGATCCATGTCTAGATAAGGGCAATCTGTTGAGGTTGAGGTTACGTGAATTCGTAATTCTCTTGGCAGAGGCATGCATATAAGTAGCTAGCTAAACGTGTAGTTACGAACAAGCAGCTCACCCACCGACACTGAAATTGCCTCCACACCAAGTAATTAAAATTAAAAATGAGGGTATTTTGGTAAATAACCCTATATACTAATAGCCTTGAGGGGCCTACAGGTAGAGACCTGCCCGGTTCCCTCTATAGACATGTATGGACCCTCTGCCCCCGATCATGCTTCTATTGGAAAGTTCTTATGATGCCTATGTAGTTCTCTCACCACTGGCCATACCTTCCGCTGCTACTCATACTCCTATGTAGAGTTCTTATAATGCTCGTACAGTTTCTTTGCCGCTGGCCATGCTTCTATATGAAGTTCCTATAATGCCTATGCAGTTCTTTCGCCACTGGCCATACTCCCATGTGGAGTTTCTATGATATCTGTGCAGTTTCTTCGTTGCCAGCCGTACTCTCATATAGAGTTCCTTCATGACGTTATTGGTGAGGCCTTGCAGGCCCTATTTTTATATCATCAACTTAATGTATTACATATAAAGTAGTCCCCCCTATGCTCCACTAGCCTTCCTCAGAGCTAGCTCTCCTTTTCAGCTTGTTTGATAGCCCACCAAGTCCTTTCCTGACAGCCATCATAATATTGCTTTGTAAGAGGATTACTTAAAGATAATCAAGAATAAATTAATTGTTTTACAGAAGTAGTACTTTTTTCAATAGGTTTTATATTTCATATATTATTTATTATGACGTTATTATATGGTAATATAATGAATCCTTTAAATATATGGTTATTATTTTTTATTAAATTATGTGATGATTTTTTACATATATTAAATCATTGAACAGATCTTCCAGCTGATTTAAATGGTAATTATAGTTTATATTTAATTGTATAAATTTTTATGGAGCATAATAATTCTCTTGTAAACCTTCATTTATCTCTTTCAGTTTATAATTAGAGTCATATTTTAAATAATATAAATAATATTAATAAATCAAATTATAATATAGTTTATAAAATAGAGTAATAAGATTTACAATATGCACAACTTAATACAGATTAAAAATGATGCTTCAACACTATTATTTCTTCTATATCAGAATCATTAAGTACATGCTTTTTTTTACAAAATCTAGCAAGTACAGGTAAAATATTTCTTTATCAAACACTATATCATTATTATTGTACTTTAGGAAAAACAGTTCTATGTGTTATTTTATTAGGTATTGCAACGTTGTTATTACTAGATAAAAGAACATCATATTTCCATTTTAAAATTTTGCTTTCTGTAAATAAAGCATCAATTTGTATAGTTTCTAAAACTTCTATGTTAGTTAATCTTCTACTGAAAACAGTACTTATCATCTGAGATAAAATACCAATGTAATATAAATATTGCTTTGAAGCAATATATCATATGTTGTGTGATATCCATAATGATTCATCTTTATTTGATAAAGTACCAATTATATTAGAAGGCAATTTTAAATAGATATTACCAGTTGTTCAAAATAGTAATCATACTGATATTATTACTGTTTATATTCAACAATCTTTTATATAGTCAAAATTACAGTTACTGACATTACAACAGAATATGCGAATTTATATGAATGAAGTAAATTAGTAATATGCTACTTAGATATAGAATTTATTATATAATTCTAAACTTTATAATCATATTTTTTTTCCAGATTCTATACTTCAATTCCAATTATTTGCAGCCTATTGCAATCATGTTTATTTAGTACAAAAACTCGCACAAGCATATATTACTTTATTTTTCTTCCAGAATTAAGTTATTTTTTTTATGCATAATAATACTATTACTGAATTTAATAATTATCTTTTAGAATATCTTTCTGGAACTATATGGAAGTTTAACTCTATTAATTTTACTAATACAGATAATACAGATTTGCAAAATAATTAACATCCAATTGAATTTTTACAGAGTTTATATTCAGCTAACTTACTCTTTTTATATCTTCAATTAAAAGTTAAAGTACTTATAATTTTTTTACAAAACCTATATTCTATATAAGGTTTATATAACAGTACCTGTATGGTTATTATATATTTTAGACAGTATTGTATTAAAGCTTGCATACTTGGTGGATACTTTTATGATCAGTTATGATTGATTCTACATATTAAATTATTTATAACAGAAGGTGAGTATCCTTTTATATTAATTTGTAAACAGTTTCCAATTTGTTTATACTTTACAATGACTGTTAATAAAGTACAAGGTCAATCATTAAATGTTACAAATGTTGATTTATGATCTTCAGCTTTTACATATAGTCAATTATATGATGTATTATTAAGAGTTACTAATATTAATAGTTTTAGTATTTTATTTTCTAAAAATAGTAATAATAAAACTAATAATATTATATATTTTGAAGTTTTACTTTTATTATAAATAAATTATATTTTATTACAGTCTTTTACAAAACTTTACAGTACTTTATAATTACTATATTTCTTTATATTTCTTTATATTTCTTTATTTTTTTTTATAATTATATAATTAATCATTATTTAAATCAATTATCTTCTTTTCTTCATCTCCTAGCTTATTTACTATTTTCAATAAAGTTTCATACATCAATTTATGCAATTTTGCAAGTTTACAAAACCGTTTTTTGAGTTACAGCTTTGTTTTCTTAATTGTAGTTCTGCAAGAAACTGTATTTTATTTTTTGGGTTCATTTTTGTTCATATCAAATGTAAGTATATTTGAATATTAATTAGTATATATAAATTATACTAATAAGGTACTTACTAGAGTATAAATTGCATCTCCTTCCTCTACTACTATAGTAGTAATTAGTACAGGATCCTAACATATATCTTTCTAATACTATGCATTTCTCAAAAGGCCCTGATTCCCTAATACAAGAATTGTATAGTGTGGTACTGCAGTTGCCTCTAGTATAAGTTAGAAGAGCTTCATAGTTAGGCATCTTCTTTCATACAATAATTGCTCTCTCATGAAGTTTAATTTCTCAGTGCAGAGAGAGAGCTAACATTGTAACTAGCACATTAGAAGCCTTCTCAGATAACTGTTCTGCTTGCATCACTAAGATGTCATGTTTCTTCTGGTCAGCCTCCTGTAGCATAAGCAGACCAGCAGATGAGGTTGTGAAGGCAAGAGCTATTTTATTGATTGCAGCAAATGGACGGAGGGGATAAGAGGAGAAGGAAGAGGAGAAAGCCTCAGGAATAGCAGTAGAAGTGCTGCTAGAGGGCAGCAAGGAGGTTGCATGGTTTGGCATTGTATTGCAGTTACTTAGATAGTTATACCGAAAGATTTTGTATGGTCAAGAGTATGTTTTACGGTTGCAAGTGTGCTGCAAGCTGTGTTTTTCGGCCGACCGACCACTTCGCTGCTCACCACAGTCACGTGACCTCGCAACACCTCGCTATGGCGAGGTGGCCCAATGCTAGTAGCATGTAATAACTAATTCTAATACTACGTTGTACAAGCTATAGAAGGCCTTTTTGTTGGTTATGAGCGTGCGGAGTAGAGTATATTGTATATAGTCTGCTTATTCAATTGTATGCTTTGGTTCTAATGTACAAGAAGGAGCTACCTCTCGCAGCTTTGTGGTAACCCCTGAGCCGACCCCCGAGTCTGGTGGTGACTTATGCCTTTTCCACTTTAGGCAACTTGGCTACCCAATCTGGCAATAAGCGAGATTGCCTGGGGTTGCTAATCTCACAATATGCCTCAAATAGGCAATCCATAATGTTAACAAATAGATGCCGACCATTCAATTCCAACACTTTTCTCAATAGTCATTCCGCTGCAACTGCCCGCTCATACTCATAACCAACATCAATTTATAGATGAAAAGGAGAGACTAACAATAACAAGACTTCCGCAGCCAAGCTGCCAAGTTGCCACTCAGCTTCAAAGAGTGTTAAAGAGCTTAAAGATGTGTCAAACAGTTATGGAGTTGCTTCCTTGCTTAGCTCAAACATCGAGCAATAAAGATAACAAAGAAATCAAAGGAGTGCTGCTCACGGATCCAGACTCCGTTTTCGCAGTACGCCAACACTAAGACAACCATACCTAGGTAAATCTACAACAACAAACATGGTATTGGCAAAGTAGTGGGGAAGAAAAACACTTCCGGAAGGAATAGGGAAGTACTCGAAGAATATAGATACCGTGCTACCTGGTACGCATACCCGTACACTCTATGATACTCTTAATCGGAAAGAGGCGAGTGTATTGGCACAGCTACGAACAGGAATGGCAAGGCTCAATTAATATTTACATCGGATTGGAGCAGTGGAATCAGATCGATGCACTTGTGGACGTGCGAGAGAGAGAGTCGAACACTTCCCCTTTCGGTGTACAAAGTGGATAGCATATCGAGCACAAATGCTACAAACAGATTCAAGAAGAGGCCGCCTTTCCTTCTATCTGGGGGGGGGGGGGAGCACCGCCCGATCCTAAGTAGTGGACACCAAACATGGATGCAGTCCGAGCGACCACAAAATATGCCATAGCCACTGGCCGACTCGATGCGGAAATGGAGCAAACAATTGACAACTTGCAACTACAACTTTCCTAAGCCCTCACAACCTTCTAACTCACACCACGCACCCTCGTACCACTAGCTGATCTTGCTTCAACCGCCAAATTTAGGGCGCTGAACACTTGAAGGAACGACCTCTAAGTGTAATTGCTACTAACCACCCACGAGATCTCGTTGAATAAGTCAATATTGGAAGCAGAAAACATGGGAGCAGGTGCCCGTAAGGGCTTCGGGAGGTCGTGGAAGCACCGGAGGAAGTGTCATTCTGTGCTATAGTACTAGTGCCCTTTAGGCTCAGTGCCACGGGCGTAGTAAATTCTCTCTCTCTTCCCCCTGGATAGACGAAAACCAGTCATCCCAACCTTGTCGCTTTGCGCGACCTTAAGCCGATGTCGTGCTTGGAGCCCGAGCCCGCCTGTCCATTGTGATTTGAAATAAATCATGCCAGTCCACGTCACTTGTTTGGGTTTGGGATCTGTTGAAATAGGTGGTTTCTCCACGGCTGGAATCATAAGACATGTGGCTGAGAGGATCGTGACCTCTCGCATCACCACTGTGGTGTGGAACATGCCCAGAACCGTGAGAAGGATAGCCAAATCCGTTGGGGTAGCCATTTTGACTAACTTCACTTGTAGGAAACGCCGCAATGGAGGAATCCACCATTGACGACATGGCAACCACTATGCGCTCATGATCTGCAATGCCCATGCCTTGTCTATGCGATCCCGAAGGATCCGAGCCAGTAAAACTCCTGCTGTCCCCGGCTCCGTCGTCGCTACTTAACCTCCTAGCATTCTTTCCCCTGGACACAGAGTCCGAACTAGGCCTCTGACCATTGGCATGCTCGGTTGGGCTAGACGTCATTACGTTCCTCGAAGAGCCATTTTGCAAAATCTTCGAGTCGCCGATGGAACTCTTCTCTGACCCTGGAGCAGTCACTTTGTGAGATCCAGGATGTGGTATTTTGTGATGTGCATGGGAATGCGAGAGGTGGCTTGCACCGGTCGGGTTACCTCGGCGGAGAGAACATTTTTGAAAGTGGCGCTTAAGTATGTACATCACTTCGTGAAAAAGTATCCGTGCAAAGCACACACATATAAGGACGGCCCCCAGTGTCTTCCTGGTGTTAGCAAAACACACACCATCGGGACAGGGTAGTTTTGAACTCACGCCTCAAGAGGTGTCTCTTTGTGGGACCGGAGGTTATGTGTTGCGGTTGGGACGCCGATCAATATCCGGTGTTAACAAATAGGCGTGGCCTAAATTGCGTGGCCCCTATTCACTGACACAGGGTCGCTGGCGGGGACTTAACA